>JAPYYZ010003563.1:0-11474 GCA_030522705.1 Eretmocerus eremicus
GGTAAAATGCCGCGAATAACGAATTCGGGTCTCATTTAATCTCACCGCGAATACGGAATTCGCGAATACGGAATGCGCGAATACCGAGTTTCGCCTGTAGCTCCAATCCAAGCTGCGTATTGGTAGAATGCACCACTGTGTGAAATTTTGGAGTGATCCGCGGGAAACTCTTCGAGTAATCCCAACTCTAGTGCGAATATATTATAATTAAACCAGAGTCAAGATTATTCCAAGAGCTTTCCACGGATCACTCCAAAATTTTACACAGAGGATCAACTCTGCTAATACCCAGTTTGGATTGGAGCTACTTTTTCGAAATATTGTTTTGTTTTATTTTAAACCAACTCATGATGAATGTCGGTAAGGTAGAGCTTTTCCTTCCCCTTGAGACCAAAGTTTTGGTGCCGGCTACAATTCTCTATGATTTTGAATGGCAGAGAAAAAAATTCAAAACTTCAGCATTTTTTGTTACACCCCATGTATTCAAGAGAGACGTTTTGTCGAATATCTCAGCTTCACCTATTCTGCCGTACGCCTTTTCTCCTCCAGGACTGCAGAACTGTGGTGTACTCAAGGTCATGTAAAAGCTCTTCCTCACCGACATTTATCATAAATTGATTTGAAATGGAACAAAACAATATTCCGAAAAAGTAGCTCCAATCCAAACTGCATATTGGCAGAATGCACCACTGTGTAAAATTTTTGAGTGATCCGCGGAAAAATCGCAGAATAATCTCGACTATGGTACAACTTTAATATATTTGCACCATACATAGGATTACTCCAAGAGCTTTCGACGGATCACTCCGAAATTTCATACGGAGGTGCATTCTGATGATACGCAGTTTGGATTGGAGCTACTTTTTCTAAATATTGTTTTGTTTTACTTTGAATCAATTTATGATGAATGTCGGTACAGTAGAGCTTTTTCTCCCCTTTAAGCAGGCAAAACATGATTACAATTCGCTCTCGGAAGGCGCACATTGAGGCCATCGGGCGGGAAGATGTTGAAAATGTGCGAGTTCTCATCTTATCAGATGCGAGCACCGAAAGATATACCAAGCTTCGTGCGTCTGAACTTGAAGAATTTCAGTTGTGAGGGCTTCAAGGAATTGAAGTTAGTTATTCTTGGCATTCCATGCCTTACATCTTTTACATCTTTAATATGATCAAAAATTTAAGAATGCTTTAAACAGAAATCAATTTCAGAGCATCATTCTAATAAATCAAACCGTCATTCAACTGTCACGACTGAATTTTAGATTGAGGACTCTTGGTGATAAATAAAAGGACACGTGCGTCTCTCTTTGGCTTTAATCCGATACGCCTCATTTAGGAGGACACAGATAGTTAGCTTCAGGAGTTTTTTATCTGAAGTATTTGACGTCCGATCAAGTGTGTCTCAGGGGTCGCATTTCGGACCCATTTTGTCTCGCATTATGTCATAATTTATATCTATGTTACTACTGATTCCGTGAAAAACCATAACAATGTAATATATGCTGATGATGTAAAACTCCCTAACGTCATTGAGACTATTGATGACTGTAAGGACTCAACATCAGCAAAATTAAGACCATGTGTTTCACCAGAAATTACAATAATGCCGGTAAGATGGACCCAGTTAATCATTTTGCAGATTCAGATGTTATCTTTAGCATCTCGATGTCATTCACAGATAATTTAGAAGAAAGATGTTATGATCAAGCATGTTGTGATTAATGGCGAATAAGACAATATGAGCGTGACTCCCATCGATTCTAGCTGTTTTCTTATCATGCGCGACTCGAGTGATGTTCTCAACCAAAGCGCTATTGCAAGAATCACGGGGTGCTCCCTGCCTTTGATTTTGGAATTGAGATTGATGTGTACTAAATTCCATTCGGGCTACTATGGGTAATTCTCGCTTCACTTGAAATTTCTTTTACTTTCCTTATTCGTGAAACAATACAATCATGATTCGTCTTTCTTGCGATAGGAAACATATTTTGAGCAATCATAAGTCTCCATTCTGTGTTTGACTAAACAATTTATATGATCTCATGCTTTAATGAGTACA
The DNA here is from genome assembly GCA_030522705.1 of Eretmocerus eremicus. Classification (NCBI taxonomy): domain Eukaryota; kingdom Metazoa; phylum Arthropoda; class Insecta; order Hymenoptera; family Aphelinidae; genus Eretmocerus; species Eretmocerus eremicus. The sequence goes on from JAPYYZ010003563.1 coordinate 2,060, forward strand.
GTTAAATTATGATTTATTAAATTTCCTATGTGAGGAAAACCAGAACCTCGAACAGTATCAAGGCAATTCAGCAATAAATTTACTCTTTCCAAGTCAAGACAGTCTTACACCAGCTGAGTTCGAGTCATGAACATTCATAATCAATACACCGCACAACTTTTTTCTGAGGCCTGGTTATATTGAATGACAACCCCCTTCACTTGGATTATATTGTCCCATGATATATATATATATATATATATATATATATGCGTCGTAATGTTAGTATTTTTTAGATAAGTGCTCATTCTGACTATTCATTCCTCGAAAAATTGGAGAATTTGGTTATGAAAACGTAATAACCAATCAAAAGAGCCCCCGTCCATATCAAATGTCGTGAAACGCCTTTTTCTAATGTATTTGAGACCATGTGCGGCTATGGCTGCATTCACAGAGTTTCGAGCGAGGTTAACCCACAATGCTCAGTTCATATAATCGAGCAATATCGAATCGTGACGGTTTCTTGCATCTCACAAAAGAAAGTGTTATCGATTTAAAATACTCTTGTTTTGAGGGTTGGAGATTAGATTGTAAACTCTCTCATTCAGCCATTCATTTTTGTCACGATCATTCCTTATTCCATAATTCAAAGCCTCAAAATTCTCAAAATTTTCATGGAAAATCACATTTTTTGCTCAAAAAGAATACTTCCAGATCCAAAAAAGGCCAATCATGAACTGGGAAAACCATACAAAAAATAAAAATCAATTCTAATCCAAAATTCGACCTCGAAATACTCAAAATAGCCCAGTGGGCAGAGCTGTGATTTAGCAAGAAGTTGAACTCCTACGTTCAACCGAGAACAACTTTCTACAGGCTCGTCGCTGAGCTGGGCGGCGGGCTGGGCATCGATCTAGCCCCTCTATAGGCGCGATGCAAGCCATCGCCGCCGCTAAGCAGTCCGCCAATGTTCTAGCCACCCGGCCTGCAGCCGAGCCGACGAAAAAGTGAACCTCTCGCTTCACTAATTGACAGGAATTACCGAGGAACCCCTCGCGTCCCTCGCGACTCACACGGGCACTGTCATCCTGATACTTTCAATTAGAGATATTCCTCAAGACCGAATGTCTTACCACGCAGGGGGTTTTATTTCAGGTGTTGAAGAAGACAGGCACTGATCGTCTGACCGATCCGCGATCGATCACATGAAGGTCAATCCGTCCCGGGAAGAAATGTCTGAAATAGAAATTTATGATCACTCATACTTGAGGCATAGTCGATTTTTCTTGAAGTGTTCGGGTTCATGGCCAGATCAACCATTATATACGAGGAGACTACTCGGAGTTATATTCTACACGTTGATTCTCACGCTCATGATACCTCAGGTACTGTATCAGAAAGCGAATCTAATGATTAATTCTTTTCACCATACGTTTCTTCATCATGAGACATGTCGTATGAATTGGTCTCGAACTAGAAAAAAAAATAAAAAAAAAACTGTCTTATGTTTATACGTAAGAGTTCTTACATTCGGGAGAGTCCTATGATTCCGAAGGAAACCAATTCATCGCATCCAAACCAAGGACATTCAATCCTTATTACAGCCATAATGAGTTTTATACGTAAGTGAATTCCATTGAACCTTTATCGATAAATCTTGAACAATTTATTACAACATTTCATTGTAGACCAGTTGATTGCCTATCGCAAGGTCTTGAAATGTATAGGTTGCAGGCAATATGTAGAATCCAGCAGTTTATATACTCACTAAGCAATTTATAAAAAGCCTAGGCAGTTTATAAACTGCCCTGCAAAGTGTTCAATACACACTCATTGAACATATTGACTGGATTCTACCGGGGATTTTATACTTATAAACTCCCCGGTGCCGTTTGGGCGATTTGTAAATATATCGTCTTAGAAGTGACGATGCGAAATTCTTGAATTGATTGAAACTAGCAATGCCACCCAATCTTGATTTGCACGGCATTGTCAGTTGGATCTAGTTTACCGTCATAGGTAGTATCATTGTAATCCGAGGAGGATAATTTCACTAGATATTGAGCGACTAAATCCAAGAAAAGAACAGGAATGAATCTGTGTAAGAAGGTGAGCCATTATCGGAAGTGATCGAAATATTTAGAAGCAGTCACACATGAGCGGAAAATTATCTAATGTTGTTACTCTGAAGAAAGAAAAAAGATCAAATTGAATTATTTTGTGAAATTGCTTGCTCATTCAGATTTGAGCGATCGTAATTGCACAAACTTTTTCGCACGATTTCAAGTAATTCAGAGGAACACATATACCTGTAATCTGAATACGACTGATAGTCTATCAAATCTACTCAACTCCGGCTGCTGAAACCATGGGATATTATAGATTTCACAACAACGCCTCTTTTTGTTGCTTCTTTACGACCACAAGTTGGATAAAATTGAAGTGAGATCTCCACTGTATCTCTTGGAATTCGGGGCTTGTCATTCAAATAGTATAGTACTTCATCGCGGCCGCCATGATCTGTTCTTCGATCAGCTTTCACTAATTCATTGTAATGTTCCTCTACAGGTATATCACACGTACCATCGTATTTCTTCAAATAATAATAGTTGGGCTATTTTTCCTTACCTCTTTAGAGTGATTCAATCGCTTTTGATAATCGTTTATGATCCCCCATCGATTCATTAATTTCCATCTCTTGGATAGAGTCGCTGAATCTCTAATAGAAATTTTCTCTGCTCATTCGTGTCACCGATGTCCATGATGATTAACGAAATTCAACTGACATTGCCACGCGGATCTTGAACCTCGCATCGTCACTTGTAAGCCGACCTATGGATCTACAAGTCGCCCAAACGGCATCGGGCAGTTTATAAACTGCCTAGGCAATTTATAAAATGCCCAGTAGAATCCAGTCAAGATGTTCAATGGTTATGTATTGAACAAATCGCCCAGCAGTTCATAAACTGCCAAGGCTTTTTATTAATTGCCGGATTTTACATATTTCCTGCGACATATGCAAACATTGCATAGTTAACCGGTTGTCACATGTGCACTGGCAGTAGCAGCACTTAAACATTACTTATACAAAGATTCGAGCTCATATTGGCAATAATTCACACTTAGAGTTTATACGTTACGTACCAACCCCGAGATTGTATTCTCCGAGAACAGTACTGCGATTTTTATAATGTTCGCGAACGGTATAACGCGAGTTGTACGAGGCCCGGTCCATCAGGCTCGGTACAACAAATCTGTGTACCACCCGCAAACGGCACAGTCGTGTTGTATTGAGCTGATTTTCGGATTGCGGGCTGGCCCAAGTTATACCCACGAACTGTTATGGTTTCATTCACAACCCTGCAAATCATCCACAAACACATAGACATATGAAACATAGACTGCGGCCCCCATAACCCTGCCGTTGACATTGAACATTTGATTCTCGTATGAGAGCGAGAGAGACAGCAAGTCTAAGAGTCCCAGCTTTTAACCCATGAGCCCCATGTTCTATCTCTTTCGCTCTCATTGCATGGCTCGATGTCAACGGCTGGCATACGGGACCCACAGTCTATACTTCTATGTCTATGTACAAACATGACGCCCTATAAATCGGTATAGCAATTACAGAAATTGCGCTCACCAGTGCTATCGATTTATACATTAAAAAGTTGAACCAGGCTACTGCCATCGTCGAGGAGAATTTCATAATTGAAAGAAAAATCTGTGGAAAAGTTTGATTGTCGTGCGAATAAAGATGTATGGGTGTCTCAGACCTTTTTATTGAGAGTTATTCACTCACCTTGATGTCTGTTCATTTCGATATGCTCAGTTGTCCTACTAAGAGCTACCAGACGTGCACATTAGGATTCTGCTCATTTGGACAAACTTGGGAGTAAGTTCCGGTCGAAACTAGCCCCCCTCGATACAACTAATAATAGTCAACTCATAAAAAGTGAGACAGAATGTAGAGTACTCGTAAAATGTATCCAGGGAACCGAGAATTCTTCTTGATCGAAAGATTTCTTCAGACTTGAATGAATTGATCATATATGAGGACGTCCACGCCAAATTAAAATGGTTTCTGCACGACATTTTTTTTCCCCCTCGCAAAAGTCTTTAATCGGTTAGATATATTGAAACATGATTTTAGCAATTTTTATTGGGCCGAAAGAAATCTTTTTGCCTCGGCTAGGGGTAAATAATTGATTTTACTGAAAAACCCAAAAATCAAACTTTGCGTTAGTATTTTGCTTATAACTTTTTTTTTCTGAACTGATTTCAATTTTCCAAAAAGCATCCAAAAGGTAATCAAAAAACCTATCATTCACCAGGTTTCAAAAAGTTCCTTGAGCCCCCCCACATGGTTTCAGAGTCCAAAATACACGAAAATAATGTTTTGCACAATAACTTTCTTGACCACCCTTCAAAAAATTGAAAAAAAAAAAAAATTCAATTTGTCAGTTAGTAATCCAACCACAAAAGAATTTTCAGCCATTTTTTGGGGGTTTGGAGCTCGTGGCATGCATTTCAGTACGATTTCAAAGTCAAAAAATGGCTAAAACGCGTTTTTCTCGGGGATACGATTTTGGGATTAGTCCGTAACAGATACATTCGATTGTCAGCTTATTTTCGGGAGTGTCCTACATTCGCTTCAGGTCTCATATTGGCGGGTCTTGAATTCGGGGTAGGTTTTTCAACTCAGCCAACCCGGAATGCATCCACTAGGTTTCATATGTGGGACGGCTCTATAATAGAGAACACGGCATGAACAACGAACATGTTCCGTACGGTATAAGGGCATCGGATCGTATTGAAATTTTTTGGGTATGACCTGGATCTATGAGCTCAATTATTGTTGCAGATTTTCCTATACTACGAGATATGTGGTCATGATCCTGCGCTTGTCATCGAAACTGGAAATTCTATCCTCTTTTCTCTAATGTTCTTTTCAAGACATTCGATTTTACACTTCAATCTTACCACGGTATGTATCTCAAATACAAATCATCGAAGGTTCAAGGCTGATGTCGAAAATGAAAGCTTGAGCAAGTCTTCGCTCAATTCAATTATTTCATGACTGATAAATTGATTATTTCTCAGGAATACCACGCACAATCGATCGATTAGAGGAATTAATATATCAGATTCTTCACTCGACTTTTTTAACCGAATGTAAGGCGCGAAATGTTGATTTTTGGCGACCATGAGGTCTACGCAGAGCTTTTAGAGTTCGTAGAAGACACATGCATCCAAGAAAAAGCATACTTGATGTCGAACCTATTCAATTTTCTCACCAAAGTGATAATAATATCTCGAACCTTCCAGGAAATTTTGGATCCCATCTCAAAATCATTTCACAAAATGACCTAGAAATTCAATATCGAGTTTTCCATTCTCGGCAGAATTAAAGATTGAAAGAGTTCCATATCCATAAGATGGTATTTTAATTTTCTTAGAAGAATCATTGTCACTAATTTGATCAAATTATCGGTGAACCCCCATTTTCTCGTTTTCCTTATCAATAATACTTCGCACAGCTATATTTCACCATGATCGTGGACTAGAATATCAAATTTATCTTCCAAGCAGATACCTTCCTCGTTTCGATCCATATAAGAGAAGCAGCAATTTTGTTGCGTCCAAAAGTAAACAATATTCTTTGAAAAAATAGCCAAACACGAGATTCCTGCCACAATTGTTACAGTCATTCTATTCCAATGATGCCGATGAATGCAGTTTTCAAGTAATACTGGAATGCATGAAACAGGACTAATATATCTAGTATTTCATTTCTCCAACAGCTCAAGCAATGCCGTTTGCTCGCCGTAAATTCCTTGCAGCACTTGAAATCCAGAAGAGAAAAGCAAACGATTGAACAATATTTGAATTTTGCAATGATTGTGGGTATTGTGTATTCAGGTAAAGTAAGTCATTCAAAATCATCGATGAGATTTGACGAACAGGTTCCCGTATATTTTTGACACAAATAATTCGACTTGTCGCTTTTTTCTAAATTCCTAGTCTTATGCGTTATCTGACAATAGTGACTGGCTTTTACAAGAATACATCGTGATCAAGTCTCACTGGAAAATACTGTTCCTGCTACTACAAACTCTAATATTCTTAGTGAAAAGATGAGTCCGGAGTAAATCGATAACTCAAGAAGTAGACGGATTGATATACATTTTTATGAGCGACGGCTATTTTGATACTCTGAAAACAAGGCTCTGTAATCATCATAGCAATTTTTAGGAAAAAATGTCTTATGCATTCTATTAATGAACCAATATATCTTTCAGCCATATTCAACGTATTATGTTGCTTTTTCAGGGATAGAATTTACAGATCAATCCAAGGGAAATTGTCCTATTTCTTGCTTTCTTTCCAACTCCCTCAGCGATACTCATACAGACTCACAGGATCCGCACTCACTCACATTTTACTTGACTATATTTTTCGATTAGTGTCCTTACTTCCAAGCTATCCTTGTATGTTTTAGCCATTTACGTCTTTAGTGGAATTAAATATGAGCTATTAGCTCGAGATGCCGAGATTGAGAGATCCGGGAGTCGAGTAATTCAAAAACCCGAAATAAATGTATATGAACAAACGGAATGTGGTGACACGTGCTAATCGCGAGAATCTCACTGCGACGGGTGAGACAGTCGTGAAGAAAAAGGCGAGTCGTGGTGACAAAATGGCGGAATCGCGTGAGACAATCGCGACAGATTTGGCCTCGGGGATCGCCATTTCTGGCAGCTAGCCAGCTGAAAATTTGGGCGTCCTTGGGGCATCCATGGGGCGTGACAAGTGAAAAAATTTGAATAAACAAAATATGATCGGCACGTGACATTTGTGCAAATACCTGCGAGTCAAGATGCGATCGAGAATTTGCCCAGTCTAAGTTTGCTCGATACTCTCAAACCACATCATAGATCTACTTTCCATTGAGTTAGAAAAATTTCCGAAGAATATGGTGCGATTGTGACGGAGTTCAGTGTTACAATCAGAAATCAATTTGACAAATAGGGAGCATTTCTGGGGCACGTCGAGGACGCTTCAGAGACGGCCCACGGGTGTCTTGGGTTGGCAGTTTTTTTCCAAAATATTATTGAAACGAGACTTGTCTTATATTGACAATTTTGCCGTATTATCGATTATTACCCGATCACCCAATCGCATGTCAAAATGAAGGCTCTCGGCCTCTTTCAAATTTGAGCTTCGAGATGGAGGAGATTGAAGCTCACTAAAAATTTTGTCCGAAACCTTATATGCATACCATATCTGTGTGAACATGTGCCCATTTCCGATATTTCCCTCCATTTTATCTAGGAGACAATTGAAAAAAATCTTCTGAATGTGACCATTTACTCTCTATTGATCCATTAACTCAGAGGATCAATTCGTCCCCTAATAATTTTTTTGTTTGACATCTCTAAAAGAATCGAAAAGATGGGACCAAAAGAGACTCTGCCGGCTGACTTTCACTCTCAGCGGTTAAAATTTCAGGACGATCAGTCAAGTGGTTGTGATACTGTGGAAAATTTCGCGGAACATTAATCTTTCAATGCAAGACTGGAACTCGAAAACGCGCGCGTCGCGCGCGGAGGGTCTACTTACGATGGACACGATTCATGTAAAAAATATGTATTTGTCGATTATTGAAAGAAATAATTTCAGAATCTGATTGAAAAGCCACAAAACTTGGAGTGGTGCGTGATGCGCGCGAATAATTGACACCCGTTCAACATAGTTCATATCGAGAACTCTATCAAGGCCATGTGTTGGTCAATCGTCGAGAGAATTCAATTCAAAATCTAATCCAAAGTTTGAATTCACGTACGGAGAAAATTCATATCAAGGAAATAAATTTGTCAATGATTAATAAAATTCTATTGAGTGAGTGAACTGAACAGATTCCCAAGACGCGCGCATCTTCATATTCATAATATGAACATAAATAAATTTTGAAAAATCTCACGTCGAGAAATCGGATCTGTCAATCTTCTCGGAAATTCTACGGAGGAACGAAAAACATCTGCCAGAGTTTATACCAACGGCATGTATTCTTCAATTTTTGAGAAAATTCTATTCAAAATTCAATCTAAAATTTGCACTCGCACGCGGAGATCAAAAGATCTTGAAGAGATTTTGTATCAAAGAAATGAATGTTTCTCGACGAAATAATTTTAAACATTTCATCGAGCATTTTATTGAATGGACAGATTTTGAAGACACGCGCATCGATATATTTTGAAAAGATTTTTTATAATGGAAAAAAAATTTATGTATTCATTATCTTGAAAGTCCTATCGAGTATCGGCATATCGACAGACATTGGACATCGGTTATGAAGGGCTTGTACTCATTTGTAACTATTGAGAGAATTCTATTCAGAATCTAATTTAAAACTTGAATTCGCTCGCGGAACTCACGCGCAACGCGAAGATCCATACATTTTTATTAGAACTCATATCGGAAAAGAGATTTTGTCAATTATCTCAAAAATCCTATTGCGTATCGAATGAGAAGTCTGTAAGAATTTAAAAAGACGCGCTCCGCAAGCGCTGCCAATTATTGACCGATGGTCTTCATCATCTTCCCCAATACGAAAGAGGTTACGAATAAAATAAGTATAGATACAAGCAGGCGCAGTGCGAAGATCGGATGCAAGATTATACACGGTCTTCTCTTTGTTCAAGCTACAATGGCTACAGTCATGCCAAATTCGTAGTAGACATACTTTATTCGAGCGCGATGGCCACAGCGACATAACCATACTGTGTTATCGGAGCACCTGCGCGGTCACGGTAACGAGACCTGATACATCGAATTAAGTGATATCGCGTGGAATGAAAACTAGGCATGAATTCACACGCACACATTACATACGACGCAAAGCGCGGGACACTGTCTGAAAAACACAGACTAGATTGAATAATGCGCGCCACGGCGCGCGGATGTGTATAAGATGTGAGTGTGAATGACCCTTTATAGAGTCCAATACAGCTGCCAAATGTGGAGGTATCTGCAATACCTCTATGCAATAATTTATGAGGCATCTCTCGGCAAATACATATGCACGATCTTATTCATATCGAAAACAGAGTAGAACAAAATTCACTTCATCGATATCCCGACGCTGTAGAATCATATTAGGATATAACTACAACGATCTCGCACGAAAGGCATCAAACCTCGAATATCGAAATCAGAATCTTATAAGAAAGTCTGCTCACTTAGTAGCGAAAATGTGAAGCATGTGTGAAGCCTACCCCTTTTCTCATCCAAAATGGTCGTCGCGATGGTATTTGAATAAAATAGAATAGAATAAAATAGAATTTATTTTCGACTAAGGACTCTTTGGTCCAATATAGTCTACACTTTACAGAAGTATATACATATTATTGTGAGGGGTGGACAAGTGACACAA
>JAPYYZ010003564.1:0-11904 GCA_030522705.1 Eretmocerus eremicus
GGCCAACAAATGGAACAGATTTACTGTCAGTACCCATTTCATACCGATCGCGATTCAGTTACCCTCGACACGCACTCGCCACAAGGAACAATCAAATGGATCGAAGGCCTCGATCAGCAATACTAATCCTACTTTTTCTGAGGCGCAGGTGGATCTTTCCACCACACAAGCGTCTTATTATTCGCGGGCATGTCGTAGCTGTCGAAAAGTCTCAAACCGCCTCTCTTTGCCAAGAGCTTGAGCTCCCTCAAATCGCGAATGCCCCACTCGTGATTCTGCTGCTTGAGACTTTTGTCAAAGTCAACGTTACTCTGCGGCTCGATCTTTCCGTCCACCGCGTAAGGCCCATAAGTTATCAAAACTCCATCGAATTTCAGCAGCTTAGAGGCGTTACGAAAGAGTCCCTCGGTGCAAGCAATTGGCGATATGTGAATCAGGTTCGCGTTGTAGATGTAGTCGACGCTGCCCTCGCGAAAATTACCGGGCCAGCTGGTAAATTCCTTGGTGACGTCGATCAGAAGAGGCTCGGAACTGGATGTGGGGAAAGTTGGGCGCGAAGTGGGCCACGTGCTGGCCCGAACCGGACGAGATCTCGAGGAAGGTCTGACCGTCGCCGGGTCTCATCAGGGCCTTCAGCGTCGACAGGATGGGCTCCTTGTTGCGATCGGCCGCCGGGTAGACGAGCTTCTTCGCCGCCATCGAGCTGCTCCTGCGGAGTTGATTCGCGGTGACGAGGTTTGGGTAATTTTTGTAAGTAAAGGGTATCTGATTTAACCCTTTCAGCATGAATGTCCTAATATGAAGACGTACAGAGTGGCAATAAATTGGCGATAACTTTCATGTGGCTCGACGGAAAAATCTGACAAAAGATCTCGAGAACTGAAATTATTCGGAGATCTGGTTTTGTACGTCTGCTAGAGGCAAAAATCTAACATTTGAAAAATGCAAAACTTCAGCTTCTTTCACCTAGTTTTGACCCAAATAACATTTTCCAGTTGAAAAGAAACAACTTCTCAATTGCGGAGATAATCCGTGCTGAAAGGCTTAATAAGCGAAAACGCAATGCACTGATGGTGCGCCGTGGCAATACCAATTGCGAGCTTGCAGCTTTTTAGTCGTCACTCACGCGTATGATATTTATGGTACTGTATATATTTTATAGCGTTCGTCGCAAATTTGAGCGTGGGGCGCAGCAGCAATATCAAACATTGAGCATCGTAAAAAAGGATGTACTCATTCTGTAAGGATAGCACGACTCACACGTGTTTCATGTATCCGACGAACGCAGTCGATCGAATCCGAAACGAGAAATGTATGAGTTATGGAGGGTTCTTCGAGATTTTGATGGTGAAAAATGAAAATACTATCAGATTTGACCGAGACGAGTTTTGAATTTGCAATAAAAGCTTATCAAGACACTTACAGATATGCGGAGGTTTTCATTGGCAATATCAATTGCAAAATCAGAAAATAGAGTGAAATTTGACTATCGGTCAAATTTTTCACAGCGAAGCGCATAAATCATAGGCGGAAATTATCAAAGTGAAGAAGTAAGACTGAAATTGTCGACGAACGAAAAAAAAATTCTTTGCCTCCTCAGAAATCTAACATAAACATGAAAAGTTAACGTAGCGACGATGAATCTAGTGATCATGTTTTAGAACAAAAGAGGGACATATTCTTCCTCAAAACAAGCCATTCATTATTTTTTCAGAAGCATCTTTTGAGTTCAATAACTTTTCAAACTTTGAGAACCAATGAGGTGTATGAAATATTCGTGCCCACTTTGAAGTGGTCAATTGGTTTTAGTAAAGCATTGTTAATAATATAGCTCAGAAAAAATTTGTATCCGTCTAATCCAACCTCGTTTTTTCTTTTGCCACATAATAATATGCATATTGATGTTTTCAAATTACTATAGGACTTCTGGAGCTCCTTCTTTGAATTAAGATTCCTTTTTTCAGTGATTGTACTTTGAAATGTAATGGAATTTGGAAAAAAATTGAAAGCTCTACGCAATTTTTGAAAAAAGCTCTTTGAAACATCCCCATTGAAAAACAGGTCGCAAACGAAAAATTCGTTTTTGAGCAAGAGATCGACTAAGCAATCAAATCTCAATTAATTGAACGGCTTAATCCTCAAAAGCTCAGACTCAAATTACCTGTGAGTAGCAGCACAGTGAATTACATTCATTTTCCGTTAGATATTGGACACTCCATTCTGAAAAAAAGATTCATATTCAATCAAGGTGTTGTTGCCTAATTATAGGTAAGGAAAGATCTAATGAGCACTCTATCTGTACATCCATATTTATTCCATCTCAGCTGAATAAATCACAGAATCTCTAATATAACAAAGAAATGGAAGTTCAGGATATGAGTTCATTCATCACTATCTCTGTCCCTAGATGATTTTCCTTTGCCTTTTACAGTCTTATCAACACTTTTTTTTAGTTTAGCAATAGTGGGTATGTATACCGAATGACCAGTTTTCTTCAAATGGTCAAATAATTTATTTTTACTTGGAAACTCCTGTTTGCACGTTGCACAACTATGATCTGTATCAGGGTTTGTTTCTGCGCTTTTGGACGCTCGAGCTTCCCCTGCAGCTTGTCTCTGAGCTTTCCTGAGCTCTTTTGCTTTTTTACCCTTTTTCTTTCCGGGCAGAGGAGAGACGGTCTCTTGAGGTGAATCATCATCACTTTCTTCAGCCTTCTCCTGGTTTCCCTTGAGATTGTCAGATGCTACATTGTCATCAACTTTTTCTTTGTTTAAACTGGATTGTCGCGAATTTGAGCTTGCAAGCTTCTCTAGAACCATTTGTTGTTGCTGCTGCTTCTTACGCTGCTTTTTAGATAATCCCATCAACAAATTCATTTCTTTATCATCTTCACTGTCATCAATGAATGATTTCTGTGTTTTGCTCTTCTTTTTCTTCTGTTTTTTTGATTTTGTGACCATTTTATCATCTTGATCGGACAATAATTCTTCATCTGATGTGGCATCACTATCATATCCAGCTTCTTTATCCTTATCATTTGACTGTCCAAGAATATAACCCTCACCAACAGGTTCAGTCAGAGGATTTGATATTTCTGGTGATTCTTTCTTCCTCTTGCTAGGATTCAGTTCTGAGTCCGAATTTTTCTCTTCCTCTGACGTATCATCATCTTTAACATCCTTACTTCTTCCCGGAGGATTTAATAAGAAGTCAGGCATTCCATGATTGGTTGCTAATTTTGTTTTGCCTGGTGAACGGGTTTGTTTGCTCACAATTTCCGAGTCATCATCTCCACTTTCATTACCACTACTTGGAAAATTGGCGTCATCTTGGACCATTGATGCTCTCATTGCTAGTACATTATCTTTATGTTTTTTTGAATTTTCATGGTTACTGAAAGCTTTTGAAGTTTTGAAGAGCTTTGTGCATGCAACACAGTAGAGGGCATTTGAATCTTCCAAGTCAAAACTATTTTCCTCATCTGAAGAAAGAGTCTCACCAAACTCAGCAGCTAAACAAGCTTCAATATTTTTCAACTCTGATTGTATATTGGAAAATTTCGTCCATTCTGACTCTTTGTGCTCTTTAAGCTGCTTCTGTCGTTCTATGAGTTGTTGTCTTTTGCGCTCCTCCAGTTTTTTCTTATTCTCCTTTGATTTCTCCTCCAGCTTTTTAGCATGAGCTTGTACTCTTTTATCTCTCTTACGTACAAATGCTACTAGATTTCTAACTTGCTCATTCCGCTCTTTCTTAGCTTTATCCCTGATCTTTTTATTCTCTTTCTCCATCATCCTGGCTGTGGGTCGATTCCCTGCATCACGAATATTATATTGTTCAAGCCAGGCAAATGAGCGCTTAGTAGTGTAGCTTTGCCAGTACGCATAAAACTTGTGCACAACATCCTCGTAAGAGCTGTTTGAGTCACCAAATCCAGGAGCCTCATCATCTGAATCACCTTCTTTGCTAAATTCTGCATCTTCAGCAGCTAGCTTTTCAAAAACTTCTCTGTACACTGAATAAAATCCCTTAGAATCATCACCATATCCTTTGAAACATGAGGATGAAAAATACTTGAAAAGATCTATGGAATCATCTTGATAATCATCCCCTATGCCACCTTTGAGAATTGCTTCTCTATGATTGTCATACCATGCTCTTTCATGGGGGTCACTTAATACTTCATAAGCTTGTTGGACTTGTTGAAATTGTTCTTTTGCTTCATCTGGGGCATCTAGATTTTTGTCCGGGTGCCACTTCAAGGCCAACTTTCGATATGCTTTTTTGATCTCTTCATCAGAAGCATTACGGGAAACTTCTAATACCTCATAATGGCACTTCATGTTGATCAAATGAACTATAGTAATTCACTCTCGTAAATTGAATGGAATATTCTAAATCTGATCACACACTCAGTCATAGAGCCACACCTTCTCCTTCTAATACACATGTTGAAGAAGACTCATTGTCAACCCTTGCTCAACCAAGCAGAGATCAATTACTTAGCACCAGTGCTTCGGATTTGGATCCAACGTTAAATTGAAAATGTTGTGACTATTCAAACTATTACTAATTAATCAAACGTATAGGTTATACTTTGGAGCACTGTAAGGTAAGCACCGATGACGAGCCTACGTATTCGGAGGAACGTGGCAAGCTACGGAAGCAGATACTGTGGTAAAGTGTGTCAGTTGATGAACAATCCAACAATTGTTCTTGGAGGAAGAATGTAATAATAATTGAATATCGCTGAGTTTCGTCGTGCTTACCGAACGTTTTTCGTCTGCAGCGCCATCCAACACGTGGCGGAGAGGTCATGCAGTGCAGAAGGTAAACACCAAGTAAACACTGGCGACTGGCACTAGCTGGACAGAAACAGTCTCCGTCGACGATTAATCATAAATTGCGCAATGGAAAATTGTGGTATATATACCAGCAGTATTTTATTTATCAATTCAGAGCAGCCGTGACATTGAATTTTTTACCTCAAGCTCTGAACACTTCCAATCAATCAACCTACACATCAATATGAGGCACTGCGAATTCGTTTTGAAACTGCGTTATTTCGTCGAGTGTTTTGTGATAATCTCGGTGATGATCGTAGATCCTCCCAATGTTTTGAATGTTAGGGCGGAATCAACCACAATTCTGCCAATGATCGATCAATAACGGATGAAAACCCTGAAGCAGATAGAAGAACCGGTTTCATCTGGTTTTGTCATAGGTGAGAATCCAAAATTTCAGATGTCATAATAGGGTAGTGCGCTGCATAACTACTCGCTATCAAGAAATCACAATTCCATCGGGATTATCACTCATTCTTAGATAAATTGTCCATAATATAATGTAACTCTGATGTCACTCCGTAACTCCGACAGTGTTATTGTTGTCATGATCGAAAAATAATGGGAATAAAATTATTCGATGACGGTGTAGAGAAAGAGAAGTAGAAAACCCGAGAAGACGCGTATAAAACAAACATCACAGCTGATGCACAGACAGACATATATCTATAATCCAAAATGGCCACATTGACATGCACGATGAGGATACAGTGAGGAATTAGTATTTTGGGCAGAGTTTGCCAAATCCTGGAGGTTCGCTAGGATCTCTGTTGCCATTCAGTCGATCTAGTGAGTCTTCATTAATCCTGTGATCAGTGAAAATCTGCCCAATATCCGTCTAAATGTGTAACAATGCTGTGACAACTATGTCACTCCTCTAGATCGTTCTAACTTTTAGACGTTGTTAGCAGACGTCTCGGAGTTCCAAAACATTAAGTTTTCTCACAATTTGCCAGAGTCCTCGAGCTAATTGCATTGAATCTTCTGAGAAAGCTGTCACAAATCTGCAAATTTTTCACTCGAAAAACAGATACATTTTGCTTGTTATGAAGTCGTGCAACCGAATATTGAACTCATGCTGATTGATCGCTGATTGATCATGAAAATTTTCTCAAAAAGTTTTCATATCTGTTTGCAACTCTTTAAGGTTCAATCATCTTAATTAACTTTGTCTGCTTGATCTTATGATTATATCAAAGAAGAGCTATTCAGTTTCTTCATGACAACAGTCCTTGCTACCTAGTTGAACAGTTGAAAAGAATTTGTTTTGTCTTGCAGTAGCCAATAACCATGACTGTGGGCACAAGTTTGGTCGTACCAATAGTGCTGTGGGGTCGCATACCTCCCACACACTGCATCTCTTGTATATACTTATCAAAAGATCAGAAAACATTGATCACAGGCTGTTATGATGGACAGATATGTTTATGGCAAGTGGATCCAGAAACACTGAAGGTTTGTTCTAGATTTGATCCAGAGCTCGCAATAGAGGTGCAATAAGTGCATATTAATCTTCACAGATGACCCCAAGATGTCTTCTTGTTGGACATACAGCTCCTATCATGTGCCTTAGTCGAGCTAGTGTCATAACGGAGCAAAATTTTATTGTGAGCAGTAGTGAAAGTGGTGAAATGTGTACCTGGGATTTGGTTGATGGCAAATGCCGTGAAAACGTCAAGCTCAATAATATTCATACGCAGATGATTCCATACCTTTCAGCAGGAGCAGAAGATATTAGATTATTTTGTTCTGGGTAAGGATCAGACAATGAAGTGAATACTTGGGATGAAACCCATAATCAACTCATTGTGTCCCTATACTTAGGTACTATCCAGAAGTCTTAGTCATGGATCCCTTCAGTCTCGAAGTGCTCTTCACATTGAGCTCTAGAGTTAACCCTGATTGGATCAGTGCTTTACATGTTCTTCGACCGGCCAAACGGAAAGGTCGGTTCTACGTGCACACAAGTTAGTTACACTCATTCACACCTACGCTTTTACCTTTCTATTTCTACACTGGTCCCTTAGACTCTTCATAATTTTGATTTAATTTCCCTGGTAGAGTAACTCATTAGCACAATTGAACTTCCCTGTATATTGGATTGTATTGCAAATAATGGAATAATGGAATTTCTCTCGATTATCTAAATGAAAATGTACAAACCAGCAGCTTTGGGTCTTAAATTTTGGTTGAATATGTACACAATGAATGTGGTTAACCCTGGGGCACCACTGTTTTGTTTGTCTAAGAACACTTGGAATTCTTGCAAAAAATCCATCTAACAAATGTATAGGCAGAAATCTATTTGTATATAGAGAAAATGATTCTTGTTCTCCTTAGATTGTTTCTGGATAAATGATATTCTCAAATTTACATTCAATTGTTACAGCATGTAAACAGAGTGGATCCAAACTGGTACTTGAGTGCTGGTAGTTGGAATTGCTCTTTGAACCCTGTTTCTTAAAATCTTGGACACAACTTGCTTTAAATCATACATTTTTCCCCATAAGTTTCAAATCAACTTATATCAGTTTCATGAATAACTAACAATACATTGCACTAACTTTTCCTTTTTATTGGATTGCTTTCTCATTCTCAATTTATGAATACATCTTCATCATATTCTTCTTGTACCTTGCATAAATTTTCCTTCTGCTATTCATTGATCATCCATACACAATAAATGCAAAACAATACACGTCCTGTAAGTATAGAAACAAAGTATAGAATGTGATGGGAAGATTTATTAAAAATAATAATAATAATTGAGACATGATATATTTGTTGTTAGCATGGAAAGCCTGTTAGTTCAAGTGAAAGAATATTTTGTGAATGTATCAAATACTTGTGAAAGAATCCCTCATTGCATAGAAACGATCACAAAGTCTCTATTGTTTGTAGACACATTGTCAATATTACTCTAACTCATTCTTACAGTAAGCATATTATTTTTTTATTTCTATCTTTAGAAGTACTCAAGTATGATACAAAAATAAGATACAGAATACTATTTCTTAAATGGATGAATTTAATTTATGATTTTGATTGAATTTATTCTATTCATTTGGTGGAGAATGTGATGGTTTTCAAATTTAATTTGTAGTGGCAACCCAATCAAGAGTTGATGAATGATGAAAATGTGAATAATATTCATATTGTCACAATGGGAATATTTGCCCATGAAACTCTCTCAAATCATCAAAAAATTGAGTGTAATTTATATTTATCGTGGAATCATGAAATTGGGTAGGGAGGAATTGGAATTTCTCTTGGTTGAAATCAAGTAACGAAAATTCCTTTCCGCAAATTTGATGTACTGAACAATGAAAAGCTTTGCATGTCTGAAGCTAATCTGCTAGTTATTTTATTCAATGGTAAAATATCTGATCTGAATAATCTATCCTCTTTCCTTTACCTCTCTTAAGTGTAGATGGTATGTTCCAATTCCATGCATGAGTAAAACTATGATTAATATTGAATGCTCGGGTTGCATTTTGTGCCGCATGATCAATGTACTGAGTCAGCTTCTGAGAGTATTCTGCCTGGATATATACTAGTGTTTTTTGATCCTGTATAGAATTTTTCCAGTCTTAGCAGATAAGATCTGTCACAATTATTCTTGTTATTTACAACAACTAATGAACATGTTTCCAAAGATGACGTGGTGTTGGCTTTAACAACAACTGGAACTGTGAAAGTCTGGACCCTCCTTGGACATGAAAATCGAAATAGCGAACCTCTATATGAACATGAGAGCAAACAAATTAGATGTCTCAATGCCCTTGCTATGACCTGCTGTCCGGATAATCAGCGTACGGTGCTCATTGTTTGCTCAAAATATTGGCAGGTACGGATCCCTAACAGCTTGAACCATCCGAGGAATTCCTTGAGAAAATATTTTCCAATGTCCATTACATTCTTCAGATATACGATGCCGGAGATTTTTCAGTTTTGTGCTCAGTAACTGCACCCAGAGGAGAGAGATGGATGGCTGGTGACTTTCTAGCCGCGGATCGAGTCATAATTTGGAGTGATGAGGGACATGGCTATTTATACAAATTACCAGCTAAGTAAGTTGGGATGAGAATTTCAATTTGTTATTACTTATACATCAAATCACTCAATGACAGCTATGAAGCTCTGATAATTATATTTCCCCAGAATCTTGAATACTTGAATAATCATGAATGGATAAATGATATTATTGATACTAATAGTTCCCCCAATCTCCTGGTCAATGAGAGATTAATGATGAATATCAATCTAATAATATTCTAACCATTGGAAATTTGTTCTTTTTTCATGGGTTAAAGGGCTATTTCTCAACTTGAAAGGTAGTTTGCCAATAATATCTTGCTATTTCGTTTCATTTCTGACTTTGTCAGTTTCGCGCTCTTAATGCATTTAAATCTCTAGATGATTTTACACTTTTTTTAACTAACATTCATAGGCTATGGCATTTGAAAACAGCGAGATGGAACATCAATTTGTATATTGAAGTAGAAGAAAAAATTAGCATGTTTGTTATTTTTTCATTTCGTCAGTATTTTCTACAATCTTTTGCAATGCACTTGCTGGCAATGCACACATCAAATATCGCTCCTTACTAGTATGTTCAATGGGAAAAATCTTGAAAAACACTCATCTGGAATAAAGCATAATGTCATTCATCAATTTTTTCATTCAAGTTTGTAATGTGAGAATTGAATCAATTTATGTGTTAGATCAACGTCATCTGCGGGCTTTAGTCAATACATTGCATATAATTGGCCACATTGGCTTGTATTTCCACGTGATCCTTCGCACCATTCAACATCAATTGATTTATTTGGGTCATGTTTGCATCAAGCTATGAAAAAAGCACACATATCCATGAGAAGTTTTATGTATGGCGAGCTAATCCTATTTTAACAGAAAACAAAGCATCGTGTATCATGGAGATGTGAGGAATGGTATTCCAGTTCTTAATCATCATACATTCTAATTGCCCATACAAATACATTAATTAATGCACATTCAATTTTTTCCCTGCTATACCCATTTCATCATAATGAATCATCTTTTATCATCTACGATGGGCCTGGTCTGTTATAGCAAGCTGAAGGGCAAGGCTCTCAGCAGGTAATTCCTTGTTAAACATTACTATCTAGTGGTATCTTCAAACTTATCTCGTAAGAATTGTGCCATGCAATTTTTATTTCTTGCTGGAAGAATATTATCTCCTCATCTTTCTCACGTTTTATCTTAGAATTTGATCATTTTACATCCAAATTGATGATCCTTTTGAATTTATATTTATGATGCCTTGTCAGTGGAGTCTATATTTCAGTTATTAGTTCTTCTTCTTATACTATCTTACCATGGGGCCAATACTATCTTGTACCAAAGGTATCATTCAATAATGTATCTCATTTCTTTTCACGGTCTGCACTCTTCCGGATTACAATAGTATTGAAAATTCGTTTCTTCAACCGTAGAAATTTGTCAGAGAGTACAATGGAAACCCGTTGCATAATTTGGAGGGTCTCATAATTTCTTCGTGGGTTTAAAAACGCCTGTCAGTGATTTTTTTCATCTTAGAAAGGATACGCTGTTTCGAGATACTTGTGTTTCGGTAGGGGGAAATTGGATTTTACGCAGCGGTAACGGTGCATAATCAAAAAGTTGACGCATCGCAACATCGAATTTACGCATCACAAAATTCGATAAGAGATTTAATTTAATCAAAGCATGGAGAATCCCGGACATTGATGGGTATAAATTGGAGTAGCGGTCGAGGTACGCGGTCGATCGTTCTTTCATTGATAAAGCATTGAGCTCATTGTAGGTGACAAAATCACATCAGCCTATGACTCTGAGATTACACGATCTTGTATACTCTTTTTAGTTTTGAATCTTGATGATTTGGAAGATCATTTATTTGTCCCAAATCGTGAAGAATACGCACAAAAATATTGTTATCATGCACGAAACTCATGGTTCATAAAACAGTGAGCACTGGTTTGGGTCATCCAGAAAGTGATCCTGCAACTATGAGAATCCACTATGAACTATTCTTCTGGACTGCAAAATCCTTGAAAAAAGTCAATTTTTGCATCTAGAAAGAAATGATGAGCTGGTGGATTCAGACAGGCTCAAGTTTCGGGTTTAAGCGGTTGATTCGGGTTGAATGAGCATACTCGAGACTTCCAAATCATGCAACCGTCCATTCCACGTGCTTGTGTTATTGATGCATTAGCCCTAATGCTTACATATTCATCGTGTTTCTATTGCACATTTGCATGTTTGGAATGATTCATAACTAACTGCTTTTGAAATAGTGACATCTTTAACTCTTTTCCTAACTCAACATATTTCATCGACATTTAAATGCTTCGGACAGATTTAGTCATCTCAGCAATGAATTATAATAATTGTATACAACTTTATACTCTATTGTTTGATACTTCCAGTCCATATTTCGTTTTACTCGAGTAAATCTCACCATTCAACATTTGAGCTGTTCAGGATCATAGTAGACCAAGTCCATACTTGAAAAGTGGAAAGTGATGCTTGAAGCTTCTCTGGAACTGCTAAATAAGAAGAATGACTGTGCGCGGGAATTTTTCTCCATCTTTAAGATGTTTCCTATCTCAAAAAATCATTCATAGACGTTGTTGAGACGTTGTTTCATCACACCGAGCCGAGATCCGTGAAGTTCTGAAAATGAACTTAGTCCATGTTGATCCTGAACAACTCATTTCTGTGTTTTTATTATGAACATTATTATATTTTCATCTATAAAGAGTATATAGCTCATTGTATATACCGCCAATCAATCATGAATTTCTGCTAAATAACAACTGTGGGAGAAAATGAAGCAAATTAGTTGATGAAATTTAAGTGATAAGAACTTTGATGTTTTCGATTGAGTAGCAGCGTGGCGGACAATAACAGTTTCCACTCAGCGTCCATGGAAAGTGACCAGCCTTACTTGTACTGTACGCTAACCCAGCCCGGAGACAAGGTGAAGATCAATTTTAACAATTCGTTTTTGATGACAAGAACTCGATCGTAGTCTGCA
>JAPYYZ010003565.1:0-11722 GCA_030522705.1 Eretmocerus eremicus
AGAGGCAAATTTCAATGGAAAAAGAAATACATAGTCTTCCGATGAGACATAGTTCAATCTTGTTTGTATATATCAAC
Organism: Eretmocerus eremicus; assembly: GCA_030522705.1. NCBI lineage: Eukaryota > Metazoa > Arthropoda > Insecta > Hymenoptera > Aphelinidae > Eretmocerus > Eretmocerus eremicus. The sequence goes on from JAPYYZ010003565.1 coordinate 78, forward strand.
GTCAAAATTCACTTCTCAAAACGTTCTGTCAGGTCACGAACTTTCGCCTCGTGAAAAATTCCTACAGAAGACTTCGCTTTCTAACAATCACAGGTTGACTACAGCCAAACCCGTATTACCCTCGCAGACTCATGCATTGAATCACACCAGTTGCACATTAGACATTCGGCAACGATCTCGGCAGCGTAAATCATGAGAGAGCCAGAGCGACTACGCGGACCGTAATTCTCGGCTGCATCCGGACTACCTGAATATCCCGCTTCACCTCCGAAACCGCCGAACAAACTGCTCTCGACACCACCGCAAACTCACGAATTCAAAACCTACTCGTCGTCTCGACGCGTATATTATCAGAGCGCGAACAGTGCGCTTTTTGCTTGGCGGATGAAAATTAAAAGCCGCCCCGCATGATGCGAAAAACTTTCTCTCTGCAGGTACATAATAATTGTTTGCTCGTCGCGAGAGAGAATCGAGATTTTGCCGCGAGAGAGCTTTGTGCATGACGCGCCGGATTGTTCTCGCGTATTAAATCCGACGCGCGAGAGATGCGGATTGCTCTTGAAAGAGAGCGAGAGAGGCAGAGGGCTTTTGCAAATTCAAAGAATCGCCGGGTCAAAGGGCGCGCCGAGATAGCGTTCGGTGGCCTGTGCGCGAATGCGGGAGGCTTCATCAACAGCTTTTCGATCGAGCAACTTTTTTAATATTCCATTTTCCGTGGTTATATTCTATACCCATGCGGGTATGCTATATGCAGATTCTCATCTCTGGCTGTACTGCTTAATAATTGCGAGTGCGAGACTGATCGGTATTTTGTTGTGTACTGGGATGATCATTCTGCTAGAGTTCTAATGATGGAACGAAAAGGGGAGCTTTTTTATTTTGTGGAGACGAGGAAGTCGGAAAAATTTTCACAAGGCTGTTAATCCCGAACCCATTTGGATCTTGTAGGATAACGATTCAATTTAAAATAGTCTAGATCTAAATAACTGATCACTTGAACCCTCACTTGAGTTTTCCATGTGTGATTCTCTTTCCAAAAAATGCTCTGCGAAGTTCTCTGTATATTTGACGAGACTCAGATGCACTGGAAAGTCGAATTTAATTTGGTTTGAAATTAATTGCTAAATCATTGAGGTCTGAGACTGTTTTGGTCTACAAAACGCAATGATACTTAATTTCTCACAATCGCACACTAGACGCTCATTGGATATTATCTACTTGGATTGAATATTATTCACTTTGGAACGGATGATTTTTCAATTTCACGATTGGTGGATATTTTCCGTGTTGAACTGTCGATATTGAAATGGATACTGATCCTTTTCAATTTCAGGAGTATACTATTTAATGAGTCAATATTAGCTTTTTTTATTGCAAGTAAAGAGAGCTGACATTGTGCATGAGCTAATATGAGTGCAGATTGTCACTCTTTGCTGAAGGTGATCAATTTGAATTCATGATGAGCTCTGTATCATCGCAAATCTCTGGTCTGTAGCGACTCCAAGGATTGAATTGATTCTGATCGAGGTGATCGTAAAAAGAAGAAGAATGAGTACATGCTCCCGAACGAATTTCAGAATTTATGGTTCAGAGTGGCTTTACAAGCAAGTGCATGCCAATGGGACTCTTGCTTTGATCAAACGCACCACCGCAGTCGGGAATGATTTCCCATGTGCCTTGGCGAGAAACGTTGCCGTGTGGCGTGAGCTACACGCGACTCTCAACACGCTGCCCGAGTAATCGCTCAAAATTGACGAACTCGAGACGGGTTTGCTCTGACCGAGCTTTCGATCAGCCAAATTGGATATGTTGTATCGCCCCGAGCTGTGAGCGTAACATCGTGGGCTAGTCGAATTGCGTCCCTAAACCTGATGTAATCATTATTGGAATTATGACCTCTTCGAATAGCGTTCAATTCACAGAATGTTCACACACTCACGTACAATCTATTTTCATTGATAAACCTAAAAACAGAGGATGCAAAGGCCGAGATTTGATGATCAATATCGTGGATCATCATCCTACACCGCTGATACTCAATCGATCGACTCTCGTTTAGTTTTTCTTTGAAGACTTTTAGAAGAATCTTAGATTATCACACTTTCCCGAAAATGAAGGAAGAATCTCAACGAGATTTGGGCTCTATTCTATCGAACTGAGCTACGTGAGAAATCCGCTCGTTTCTTGTGATGTTTACTAAAACTTTTCCTTCTTACACCAGCGATAATGTATCAATCAATTCACTCTCATAAGTCTAAAAGCATCCTTCAGTCGATTCCTCTAATCACATGGCGTAAAAATTCCAAGTAGTATCAAACTAATTAACCATCACGAGTGAAACTTTCCCTTAGCGCGCACAGATTATACTATCTCCTCTCGAGAACTTCATTGCGCGCTCCAAAGCCACTCGAAATATATATCGAGGGCCCTTTCGAAACCGAGGAAGAGTGAAATCTCGCCAGTTGTGCATTCAGCACATATCGAGTGGCCGCGTATCGAGTACTACGCCACGCAGATAACTCGATACAGCTCGACCATCTCGCAACGCTGCGCCGACTCGTCAACTTGCACTGATTGCAAGCGCACACGAAGTGTATAGGTACACTTGAAAAGCTCGTTCGCTGTGGATTATGAGAGCCTATCGAGCCAGAGATGGAAGGGAGAGACTGGAGAGTGGAGTGGAAAATTGGTGCGATACAGTCTCGTTTTGATAGAGGCGGAGAATGTAAGTGTGAATACGGAGTGAGATGTAATCTAAGGCAGGAGAGTAACGGCAAGGAGGACTATCGGTGCTTGTTGACTCGTGATTGAATGCTCTAAGGACGTACAATAAGTACCAAAATTGATGGATTATGGATTGTTCCAGTGAATCAACGACATCTCCAAACTGCTCCGTCGTGCGACAAGTTTGAAAAAAGCATCTGAAAAATAATAAGGAAATCTATTAATTCATGCCTTTTAAATTCTTTTTCCACGACTCTTTTGAGGCTATAACTCACGAGGAAAAAAGAACAATCTTCACTTGATTCAATCACTTGTAATTTCAAAGACATCTAATGTCAAAAATTTCTGGAAGGACATTCTAGTTTAATTGAAAACCTCAATTTTTGTCTCTTTGATGCTTGCTTCACAATTTCTCAGGTCCAAGCTATGACGTCCCGAAGGCAGAGATTTTTCACGGGTTTACTCACCGAGGCTCGAAATGACACACCAAATGTAGTCCTGGTATCGATTGAATCACATACATACCCTACCGGAAGTATTTGAGCTGTATGATATCAGCTAGATCATTTTTCGAGGGGTATTTTTGTGATTGAAACGATACCTGGAGAGCTAGAGTTCGAGTGTCATTTCGAGCTTCGCTGACAATGAGTAGGGCAGTAAAAACGCTCTTATCTCGGCTCGTGATGATTCGGACCCAAAAAATCATGAAGTAAACCTCGAAAAAAGGAGGATTTAGGCGCTGATTCGAAGTACAATGTCCCGTTGAAATTTTTTATGTGGAATGGCTTCCCTTGGAATTACAAGTGAATGAACGAAGTCAAGATTTCTTTTTTTTCTCATAAATTATAGCCTCAAAAAGTCGTGAGAAAACATTTCAAGAGACATTAACCAATAGATCTTCTACTGTAACGAAAAAAAATTCGATGATTCGCGCGTGGTGTCAATTTCTCTGCACGCTATATTGAATAAGTAGTTTTTGATGCAAGGTCGGGAAAGTTGGTTTTTGCGGTCTAAGTGATAGTTTCTGATCCGAGCCGAAGGTGAGGGCCGACATGAACACGAATCATCCCGCCCAAGTGTCGAATGCTATTTTACGTTAGTCCGGTCCTGCAAAGAAAGTCGCTGAACTGCGGGAATGGTACTTTACCAGGACAGGCGATGAAAAAGGTCATATTGGCTGTAAAAAGTCATATCTTTTATGATTATCTGTCCACGAATCAATCGCATTCAATAAGATGAGTGAATTACCTGAAGAGAAGTGTATCCAAGCGAGTGAAGTCGAATGGAATCAAGTCCCCCAACGTATTACAAGGGAGGGACTGCCGATCGCATTTTTGCTCTTACCCCGAATACACTGCTCGTAAAGACGCTCTTGCGACAATAAAGTCCCGCAGTTTACATTTAAATCGACGCATTAGCGCGCGCAATTCAATTCTAATTTATAACTCGGGCTCATGCGGCCATAGCTTCACCTGCTACACCGACAAATTGCAATGAATTCGAGCGAATGGGCCGCGACGGTGCCTTGGCTAACTCGAGACTCGCCGCGTTGCTCTGCGCCAATGTCAGCACTTTCTTACACGCTCTCGCGTTAAGGGTCGCGTCGATACTCGTAAATCCACGGCCTTCAGAATTACGATTGTGTACACGATCAACAATGGTCGAGAGCACTCGATTTCTTCGAACTTTTTCAGTCGTTTTGTATGCTGAACTGGTGAAAGTCGCCCTGAAGAATTTTTTTGATCCTTTATGCTTGAAAAGGACATTTCTACATAGATGTTTGACTTTTACTTCCGTCTGAACGGAAAATAGCACTCAATACACGGTGGTGGGATCTGGTGCTCGCACCCTCGTGGCGATTTTAATCCTCGCCTTCAGCTCGGGATAGAAAATATGACTCGGCATGCGAGTCTCAGTTTTCAAGCCCTTGAATCGAAATTACTATTGCCGGGGTCTCTCCCCCACCTCTCTGTGTTACAATGAGCTTTGAGCCATCGCAAACTTTTTTGTATGCAGATCGTGATACGCAGATTTCTTCCTGCGTACAAAATTGAAATTCATTAATTACGATTTGTCAAGATCGATCAACGTTTTCATGAATCCACTGGATTGCACGAGGTGACCATCTACTGGAATTTGAATGAATTTTTTTCTCCACTAGGGAAGTTTCTCCATTAGAACACTGTTGAGTATATTTGGATTGCATTGATGACATTGTTCAAAGGCACGACCGAGAAAGAATGTCTCCTCTCAAAACCGATTGAATAATTCATTTATCATGAAAACTCAATACAGAGAGTGAGAGACTTGAATAAAAGGGATATTTTTTACACGCAGGGCGTAACTTGTAGGTGTCGCTTCATTGTCGCAAGCTCAATATCGACCCATCGATCTCGCGTCTATTCTATTCAGCTCCAAGTAGTCTATCTCCACCACCAATGAACAAAAAGCTAAATAAGGGAATACCGCAGTCGACTACAGGCTCTATATAGAGTCACCGCGCATCAACTTAGTAAGCCGCTTACGATACGTACACGTACTCACCTATACCTCGCGGATAAGTACCTCCTCTATATAGAGAGAGTCACGAATGCATTTGATCGCGTCAGCTTGGACATACTGCTCTCGCGGCTTGGCGGCAACTTGTAAGAGGATTTTGCAGGCTGCGGTGGTCACTTGCGGCTCGCAGCTTCTGGATTTGCCCTCGCTGCTCCAGAGTCGCGGCTACGAGGGTCGATTCTCTACTTTACGCTCGCGCGACGACTTTTCATGCTCGCTCTCTGGTTCGCTGCACTCGCCCCGTCTTCATTATTCACCCGAGCCACGGCTGAATTGGTCGGCTATACATACATGCAAGGAGAACGAGAAAGCGCATCGGTTGTGCGGACAGATAGTTGGCGAAGCGATTTTCTCAGCTTTGCGAGTTACGCGAGTGCGGATCTCTTGAAATTCTACGAGACGACTTTTTCACGATCTCTCTTGCTCTCTGTGGAAGTTTGCTCTGCTTTCGTTTGCTATGGTTGTGTTGGTTAGGTGATTCGGACAGGCTTAGGATTTTTAGAGGGAATGTTTTCCCAATGTGGGTGAGGAAATGACCGCTACAGGATAAAAGGAATTATTCTTGAGGTGGTTGTGTTGAGGTGCTCAAGCCGAGTCAGACTCTCAAATCTCAATACATTTCCTGCAGTCGTGTAGATCGAGTGATGGTTTTCAGTACAGTGAGAGATATGATTTTTGCAAATCAAGCGAGTACTCCGTGCCTAAGCCGAGGAGAAAAGCACTATCATTTGACTTTGTAAATAGTTGTTTCCTCGCAGGGATGCTGTCTTTTTGACAATTGTTGGGTGAGAAGAAATCTATAAATCGTGCAGAAAATCTATTTTCCCAACAAGGAGTCAAGAAAAATAAAAATGTAAACGTACTCAGAGGAATACGATTGGCCCATGATCTAGAAGAAAAGTCAATTTCTAAAAAAGTGAACTAGGTAGTCCGGAGGGAGAATCGTGCGCTAAGTCTGAGAATGCCACCAGTTTTGCTCCACAACAGCACAATTTTAGAATGGTCGGCAAAAAAAATTTGACCGTGAGCCGTGGAAGAGCATGTGATTTTACGTTTAAATTTTTTTTCAGAGTTTTCATCTTTAGTCTCGCGCGAGGACAGCGGTGTTCCTCCGATAGAATCATTGTAGACTCTGGGCAGAGTGTCATCAGCCGCCATATCCATTACCACTCAACGTCAGGAGAACCGAGGGTATTGATGATATGAGTGATATGTATGCGAGAGTACGGAAGACATGTAGTGCTCATGACTGAATTCTCCCGGTAGTACTTTCTTCTTTTTCTTCTTCTTCTTCTTCTTCTTCTTCTTCTCCTTCTTCTTCTTCTCCAAAAAATTGGCTACATCTCTCTGCTATGGGATTGCAGATGTGAATTTAGCCACAACACGGTAGTGCTCTCGATAGAGTACTTTGAGTGGCTTTTGTGATCAAGTACTCAAAGTGATATTTGGGATATTTGGGATCGAGTACTCAAAGTGATATTCGTGATTGTTCATTCAAGGTCACACGCGTGATCGAGCAGCTGAGGCAGTCCTTTGACTGAGTAACCACAACTCTGGACTGAGTGCTCACAGTGATATTCGTGATCAATTTCTTCAAGTGATTTTGAGTATAATCCTCAGCACTCGATCCCGAGTACGGACTCAAGCATTCAATCATGAGTATGACCTCGAGTGAGAATCAATCATGAGTATCACTTTGAGTACCCGATAACGTGGGCGGTCTCAAACACTCGATTGCAAGTCGTATCTTGATCACTCGATCACGAGTGGTACCGAGATGACTCAGTCACGAGTACAAGTCCAAAGTTCAATCATGAGTATCACTTTGAGAACTCGTTCACAAAAATCTCTTTGGATACTCGATCGCGATTACTGTCTGAAAAACTCGATCATGGGTATCAATTTGCGTTCTTGAGTACGAATATAACCTTGAGAACTGGTTCCCAAATATCACTTCGGATACTTGATCACGAGTACTGCATGGAGTGTTCGATCACGAGTACAATCTCTGGGTTCAATCATGAGTATCACTTTGAGAATTCATTCACGAATATCTTTTTGGATACTCGATTGCGATTTCTGCCTGGAGTACTCGATCACGAGTATCAGTTTAAATTCTTATGCATGAATATCACCCTGAGAATTCGTTCACAATTACTACTTTGAATAATTGATCACGAGTACTGCATGGAGTATTGGATCACAAGTGTCAATTTGAGTGCTCTATCACGAATATCACTCTGAGTACTCGATAGCGACTACTACCTTGAATACTGAGTTGTATCTAGAGTTCACATCAGAGCACTCATGGCATCTATTGATACTCTCAGTCCTCTTGAAATTGTGTCAAAATGGTATTGGGCATCTGATGACAGTCTCTTGAGAAATTTGGACTGATTCTAACGGAGTAATACAGCAGTCCTCGCGTGAGACTACAAATATGAAAACTGGAAGTTAACAATTTCTTCAGAATCTAGAGTGAAAAACCCGATCCTCGCCCTAGGAATTTTATCCCATAAACTATCGAAACTGTGGTGTGTTAGGGCAAGACTGTCAGCATTTTTCAATTCAGAGTGCAGTTCTACTTTGGCCTAGGAAGTTTGGCTTCTCGGATATTGACTTTTCTTTGAGATTGTGATCAAGTATAATCAATAGACTATACAGAAGATCCACGTGCCTTCACAACCGATGAGACTTCGATTGTCGATTGGAATTCAATTTGAGGTCAGTTTGCGTGAGCTTCAAATGCCTAGTCCGAGACTGCAAGTTGCAGTCGTCATCAGACACGTCACCACAATCTAATCATACGGTTTAGGTTAATTGACGTCTATTAGTGCAAGTGATGATGGTCTTGGAATGAACAGCTGATTGAGGGGCTTGAAAAAGTTCTGTATCACTAGATCAAACATATAGAGAATTTCATTTCATTACACGAAGAAATATGCTGAGAAAAGCATAACCAAGGAAATGTTTAATCTATATGAAATTCTTTGACAACTCTCAAAAAATATTACAGAAAGGATTTTTCTATTTGGAGCAATATCATCAAACTAATACCGTTTCACCAGGTAGCTTGGTGAAGGATTTACTGATGCATAGAAACCCACGTCAAAAATTACGTCCAAAAAAGCTGAATGTTGCGTGCCTTCTCCACGAAGGTTGTCGCGGGGAATGGTACTCGTCACTTATTATTTTGGAAGAGTATACATCATATAATTCAACGAGTTGTAGAAAAGTGTGTCACTCTGAAAACTTCACGACGGAGCTTTCGCTTCGTTTTCGACAGCTAGATCATACAAACTGCGACCTCACAAGAAAGTTTCCCTTTGAAAAATAGAATTCCCAATCGGGAGATCGCAGAGCCTCAACCACAAACCCAAACGATGCGGTTGCCGAGTAGCGTTCCACCGATTGATTAGTCGTATATGCATCGAGGAGGGCCGACGACGACAGATTCGAGGACGGATTGGGCTGAGGACTGTGTGCGGGACTCGATCGACACAGTCGATGGAGCGGCAGCGGCGGAGCTGCAATCGAGCGGCTCTTCACTCCTCTGGCTCCGATAATTGGACTATAGAGTCTCGCGGCTGCGACGTCGACGACGAGGCTGGCTTCCGAGGATAGTCGACGGATGTGACATCAGCAGGTGCAATTTCCCGAGCAAATAGCACAAACCGCAGACAGCCCAAAACTGCTTCGGAATCACGGCCACCTGAGCGCGAGACTTACTTAGCGCGTAATATCCGCGCGGCCGTCTCTAATCTTCGAGCTCTGGACCAGCGTCGATTTTACGTTTGAGGTGGCCCAAGATTTGAATTTCAATGCCAGAGAGCGAGGAAATGGAAGAACATTTTGTGGATGTCGGTGCGAGAGAGTCGAATTCTGACGAGCTCGGGAGGGTTGGAATTTTCATCTCGCCTCTGTGTGAAAATCGTCGATCGATGATTGCTTCGTACTTGGGGCGCAGAAAATTTGTGAGATAACTCGATCGGTTTGGAGTACTATTGCAAAGTTCGAGAAATGAGATGCAGTGGATGCGTTCGTCAATAGTTGAGGAGCATAACAATCCTCACACTTCATCTCGAGGACCTCAAGAGGAGTGAGGAACGTGTCTTCTTGTGTGGGGTGGTTTAGTGCTTGATTTTGAGCTGAAACTGATTATTCTAGTGATATAGCTTGAAGACAATGATTGAACTTGTAAGAAAAATGATGATCAGGATGTGATTTCACGAGAATTATTGAAAATTCTAGGAAGAGCTCAATTTTCTCTCTATCCCTCATAGCATAAAATTGCAATGAAGAATATGAAGATTGAAGTTGGACGATTTGGATAACAGGGATCTTGCATCGAAGCGTTCGTTAAAACATGATTAGCATCTGGATTAATATTGATTTGTTGAAATTCTGATTAGAATCCCAACCCAATAGAATTAGTGGATAGAGTATGAGACTGAATGTACAATGAAGACAGAATGATATGTCTTCATTGTACAGCTCATTTCAAGAGAATGTGGATAACAGAAGATAACGATTTCAAACTGACCTTCATCATCTTTCTACTCGTCAAGATCATACCACGTCATCAATCTAAAAGTATCACTAATCTTCTCTCTTGATATGAATTACACGAGAATTGTATGTGAAAGACTACTAGCTTGAAATCGCATAACTATCGACCTGCACACTTCTGATTCAAGTGGAGGTTCGAGATGAGTGAAGTAAAGCAGTGAGAAGATGAATTCATAGTACCTTGCAAGTTCTCTCTTCTCACGTGGCTTCTTGAGATAATTCTACGCGTCTAGAATCTGCGTTTATACACACCAGGAGCATTCTAAAATTGAAGAAGCAAATAGAGAGTCCATAAGTGGTTATTGATCTGCTCTCATACTTCAAAATAATAACTGCTTACACACTCGAAGTTTCCATTTCTTTTACAAATCATGTACCTTTGACTAAGATTAAATAACAACTCGAACAAAGTTAGACATAACAATTGCACACGGTATTTGAATGTCCCTCTTATTGCTTACAGATTTGCACTTATACGCACGTTCCCACATTAACGCGACTCAAGGAATTTCACCGTGACGTATAACCGAAGCACAATACTTGATCCCAGAGCTTAGAAGACATCGCGCGGGTAATGCTCTATTGGGCTCGAGATTCGAATTGCGACAAAGGTTTTGCGGAGTCGGGGGGAGGATGAGAGGTGGAGTAAAGGAGTGAGGGAATAACGCCACGTCACCAGAGAATTCAATTCAATACTCGATTATGCAGGCTGAGAGAGGAGTTCCCCTTTCCCATTACGCGCGTACGACTCCATTTTCGGATTACGCGTAATGCGACGCGTTTCTCTCCGATATAGAAATCTTCGCTTCGGTGGATTTCCGGCATCTTGATGATGTCGACAGCAGCTGTTATCAATCTGCTGGAATTCGGAGAAAAGAAGAAGCTATTCCGAGCTGATCACAATTTTGAATGAGCTTCGGGATGGTTCATTAACTTTCTCAAGTTCGTTTGATGGAATTTCTTACTAGATGCTCTATATACATTTTGATGATTTTTCTCAGAGATATATGGTCGAAACCCCAAAATTTGGCCGTTTTCTTTGAAAATACTTTTTTCTCCAAAATTAAAAAGGTACTGTCCTCGAGGACATATTTTGGCATTTACGAGCTCAGAAAATATGGATATGGCTGGATTACTCATTTTGTTCATTTTGCGCTGTTTCATGGTTACCAAATTTACGGCGGAATTGTTGAAAATTGGATCGCAACACACGTAAGAAATCGAAATCATTTCGCCTCCCATTTGGTCCCCAAATCCCCGATACGCTCGCAAAGATGCTAATTTCACAGAAGATCCTCTGTTGTCCCTACACTTTCTCGTATTTCAGCGTGTCCAAGCCACAAAGAAGCTGTTCCCTTTCACATTGCCTTGGTGAATTGGACACGTCAATTTTTTATTCTACTTGATAAAAAAGATTTCGATTACTGCCCTCCATTCCTAACCCAGAACCTTCAAAACATCACCATCTTTATCCAATATCTCAGCATCTCTCTCTTTCCAATGAAATTCAATCGATGGACTTGAAATTCTACATCCTTATCCAAAACCACGATTCCAATAGTAGTGATTACTTTGTATTGTCGTAATATTATACGCACCACTATGAACTTACCGAATTTTGAATGCTCCAATTCTCAATTTTCAATCATCTTCAAACAAAACATTTCGACGCCTCCTATTCATATCGTTGTATTTCGGACGACCTCTTCAATATGATGGTAACTGCGGGCGCGATGCATACAGTTGTATCTCCAACTCCCGTGACATAAAGTTGTATCTTATAAAAATTTCAA
>JAPYYZ010003566.1:0-11473 GCA_030522705.1 Eretmocerus eremicus
GGTTTCACCTGAATTTTGAAGTTGCGCACAGACTCCTCGTCCAACTGCTTTGAACGATCATTGGATTTACAGATAAGCACTGGTCGATATCCTGCGAGAGACTATTTTAGCTACACTTCCTTCACTCACGGAGCAAAATCTTCCAGCCAAGTCAGAATCTTCGCGAGATAGTGGTCAATGCTGAGGACGAACCGTTAACCGGCAAATGCATCGGAAAATCTTGACGGAGACGGGCGTTATCGCGGAAATCCGCACACTTATTCGACACGAAAGAAAATTTTCAAAGAAAATAAGCGATAGTGCGTCCACACCCTCCCGCTCCGCTCCCTTGCAGTTGGGAAATTTAATTTGCAACATGTGAAATCGATTTCAGGTGCCTTCAGTCCGAATGGGTCTCTATCTCTAAGAGGAAGAAACCCCAGCAACGGAACAATCGTATTGCGGGCAACCGGAAAGATGAGACACCACAAAAAGAGGAACATTGTCAGGAATGCGTGCCGACTGCTTTAACCGATGTGGTGCACCTTTGGAGGAGTATTCTTCGCAAAAAGTACAAGTGCGGCCCGTCCAAAGGAGGAGTCATGCGTGTACCATTACACCTGTGCCTGCGCTTTCACGTGGTTTACAGTAAAATATTGAACATACTTGCTGGTACGATCGCCAAATCGTGACCGAAACATTTTATATTCGAAACTTCAACGTATGCTGTTCACAAGGGAAAATGTAAATATGTACATAATAAAATCTCGACATAGGGATACAGAGAGGAGTGACAAATTACATATTTTTGCAAGATTCATTTTCAGTTTATATTGACGTTGGTATTTAGTTGCTGTTTTTCAACAATGTGTATACTACATGACATCTCAAAGATTATAAGAATATCGGAATTTTGTTTAAATTATTGATATTCAATAAATTCAAATGAAATCTGAGAACACCATGTCTGACAAGCTTGAATAATAGTATCTGTGTTATTATCTGAAAAAAACAATAGAATTGTAGTTTGAAAATAATGCCTCGAAGTACATGAGACGAACTCATAATAAATGTTCACTTCTCGCAAAATTAAATTTGGGTTGAACGGTGGAAAACTCTTTTCTTGAAACAGTATTTTCCTTCTTTGAAATCTAGTTTGTATGTGTTTGTTCTTCGCCTTTATTGGCGAGTCATAGAAATTCCAATCCTTAAGGGAGATAGAGAACAATTTTGACTTTTTCATCAACTCAGCCCCGAATAGACCAACACAGCCAATGCTCATATGAGGCAAGCGTCTACCCAAGTTCGCCATGGTATCCAAACTTACGACCCATGCGACCTCAGAGATGTTCACTGAGAGGTTTCACGGTATATTTTTTCATGTTTGTTATGTTGAAACGCGAGGAACGTGATTTGGACCAAACCAAAACCATTATTTTGATTGCGGAATCGAAAAAACCGGTTTCCGTATTTTGTGATTCACCTTCCACCTTCACTGAAAGATCTGCTACGTACCGTCAAACGAGGCTACTTTGCCGGAGTGGGTGCAACTCTTCCATATTAGCGGAAAGGTTTTGTAGAGTATCTGTAGCCAAGGCAGGGATATCAATAGCTCTAAAAGTAATTTTGGTCTATGGCTGCTGTCGTAACAAACATTTTCCACTGCCAAAGTAAGATCGGTAAGCTTCCTGAGCAACTATAGCGCACTTTTTTCTGAATGGTATTGAAAACAGGAAAAAAATTAACATCACAAAATTGACACAGAAATAAGCGACTTCTCGGACGATTCATATGTAGTGAGGCCCTATTTTACACACAAGTATTGTCACTTTGATGAAACAATCATTAGATTAGACCATTTCTAATGCCTGGAAAGGTTATGGAGAAATAACGAGAAAAGAAGCCTAATTGAAGCCATCGCGGGGTAACTTTGCTACAGTGCTGATAGTGTGTCCGTAACTCCTTTTCATCAAAGAATTGGTCCACATCTTGTACATTATATTTGAAAGTACATCTAGTAAACTTCAAAATGAGCTAAGATGCATCCAATTTGGACGAGTACAATCAAAATTACGGGGAAAACCCTTTTTCATTGAATTCACAGATGTTTCATATAGGCAGCGACTGACTTTGCAAAATCGGCTAGATTTGCTCAAACGGGACTCTGCTGTAGGTCAAACGAAAGCTGAGGCTCTTGACTTTTGATTTATGGCTTATGAAAGTTGAGTTTCTTGGAAGAATAGCATTTAGTCGGAGTGAAATTCAAAGTGTGGCCGAGTTGCCCAAATGAGGACCTAACTTGGCCACACTTCTTCAAATGCTCTCAACTTTGAGCAGAGCAGTCCAATCGAGCTCTACTTTACTGCAATCGAAAGCTGACACTCCAAGCTTCCAAATGAATTGAGTTGGGTCAGGGGCCGTCGGGGTGGTTGCGAGTTATACGAGAGGAACAATGACGGAAAAAGTGAGATGAGTTGCAAAGTAAGCCCGGTTGATGGCCGTTACCTTAGCTTATTCAATTTCTCAATGCAAGAGCTTCAAGAGCCTTCTTACATAGTTGAAAGATTTGATTCCAGTACGACTCTACAAGCAAATCTCGGTGAGAGGTTAGAGTGCATTCAATTTTGACCCCCCTCCCTCCCCGATTCTTTATGGGAGCAATGTAAAAAACGAGGGTCACACCGAAAATCAATTTATACCTCAATATCAAGAAGCTGGGAAGGCTTCAAAAACTTGTATGCGTGGTCAGTTGATAAGCTTTTCAGATGCTCTTTCAAAAATCACAATCGGTCAAGGCACTTAAGAGTCTAGATAAAATGCGAAGTTGAAGTTTCATTCCTGGATTTTTTCAACAAATTACTTATAAAGACTTCTAGCCGGCGCATGAAAGTGTATTTCACCCAAAGGCAACTGCGCTCGGCTGCTTGCAAAGCACTGATGCTTTGCCGCGCTCTAGCGCAGGGAACATGTAGTGTTACATCCGGACTAACGGCGGATGGCCTTACAGGTACGATTTTCGAACGACCAATGGGCTAAATTGAGCGCCATAAAAAAGTTGGGTGGAATCCACCCAGTGTGGGTTTTACAAGTTGAGTCTTTCTTGAAATTTACCAAGTTTCTCTAGAAAAATTGTACATTTTCAGTTTTCTCGTTTGTTTTGTTTTTTATTAGTTTTGATACATATCTACATCTCATGAATGAAAAGATCCGAAAAGTTTATAAACTGGTACAATTCGGCGACAAAAATTTCAAGATGGCGGATAATATTACATCCAATAAAATGTAAGACAGTCCTATTTCTAATGAAAAAAAAAGCATGTATGAGAACTGAAGACTGCAACTTTTTTAAATCAACTGAAGGATCACAATATTTTCTGTATAAACTGTAACATTTATTGGAGAAATTTCTTAGGCATACTTCGAATTAAACGATTCTAAATTCTAGCATTTCAAAATGATCTAAAACAATGCTCGAAACTTTTCATCAATTGATAAAAAATGAGACTTCACAGGTCTAACTAGGTTGGATTTCTACCGATTTTTGTTATTTTTTTTTTATAGGAATGTCTGATTGGCTATCCGACTTAAATCGACGAGAGTACACAACACTTGGTTGAATCTCAATCATACAGTTATGTTTCCATTCATGTCAAATTCGACAAATTTTAGAAAATTTTTTAATTACATCTCAATACTTTCATTGAGAGGGATTATGCATAGTTGATAGGAAGATTCCCCTGTATCATACAACCGAGATGTGTTAAAAAATGCTTTAGATTCAAATATGAATGGATTGTGTGTCCTTAGACTGACCAGCAGCCTCAAAAGATCAAGATAAGAATCAAGACCTCCAAACATCAAACTCATTAACTGGAAGATGTATGCTCAAGTAGTCTTCAGCTCTTTAGCGAAACTCGATTTTTAAACCTAAGAGAAGGCAATATCAAAACTCGTTTACAACAAATCGACGCTATATTTAAGCTATGCAGGCAATGAACACTTTGTGATTCTCATTCCCAATTGAAGATAAGCATTCTAGTAGTTGATGGAATCGTTTTCGAGATAGAAAATCATCTCAAAATGATTGGCATTTACACAATTTTGTAAGAAGAGAGAGAACTTTAGATTCTTCTCGGTATTGAAATGACAATGGGCATTTACTGATAAATGGATGAAGATGACCCTACAGTACTGAATGTGCTATTAATTACAAATTTTTCTGATCAACAAAAGATAAACTTGGGTGAAAGATACCATCTCAATAGAACATTGCTCATCTTCTGTATTGTGTAAATATTCTACAAAGTTGGCCATGTCTTACCTAGCAGGTGATGTGAGAACTTGGTAGGAATTAGTTACCTGAGATACATGAAATGAAATATGAATGCCTAAAAAGAGCTGATAAGGGGTGATTTTACAGTTGTAATCAACAACAAGCATTCATAATATCGTTATCAACTCTTCATCATCACATATCAAACACTGACATTGACCAAGAGTACGGATTTTTTCAAAATGCAAAGGTCTGAGTCTTTGTTTGCAAAAAAAATGTATCTATTCCAATGTAATCGTATGTACTTTGTCTATGTAATCTAACAAGCCTTGCAGTCTCTTCTTTATTCTTTTTTGATCATCAAGTGTGCATCCTAATATAGCTGTCTCAAAAATCTTATCGGAGATTCCCACACCTTGTGAGGAGCAAGCATTCATGAAGGAAGCACATCGTTGTCTTGTACCACTAGGATCATTGCGAAGTCCAATGACCAAACTGTCTATGAGTCCATTTACCTATTAACAGAAAGCAGGATACAAATTATAGCCGTAAGTACGGAGCCATTTAATCGAATAAACATGTCTACAGGAAGAAACCGATCGGAAACGCTGAAAAGTACGAAATATATTGTATCGTCCAACTTATGAAATGACTCGGTCGTGTGAAAAGAGCGAGTGTGTTTAACTAACTTGTCAGCTCTGAGCTGTGTGAGCTGGGGAAGTAGCCTCCACATATTCACGATTGCTCGATTATTTTTGGTGTCTTGCGTATTTTGGAAAAATCATATTAATTAAGATCACCGCAGAACCGTATGCATCTCGAAGTACACAAATCGAGAATCTTTGAAATGACTATAATTGAAGAACGACGAGAAGATTAAAGTTCTGAAGGGAAAAGCCGTACAAAGGAAGTTTTTTATATCATTCATCTTCCCACTTTGCTTATGGTGGGGAATATTGCATTACTTTTGTGATAAAAATTATTTACGCGTTGTTCTAGTCCTACGTAAGCGAAGTTCTATAACGATCAAACAGCATTCCACCAGTGTATCGAATGCTGATTTCGCATATTCTGTGAGGCCCACAGTCGGTCGCAAACATTCTAAAGAATTAGATGAAAATTGATGACCACTACCCACGAACTAGTAAGTAAACTTGTGAGAGTATCACTTTCCTCTGTTTGAATCAAATTACAATTTGTTCGATAAAGATCGAACATTTACAACGACTCGACAACTCGATTTAAAATCAGTTCTGTTAAATATCTTGAAAAAACGAGGGGAAACCTTTCGACCTGCTCGTTTATGAAGCTTAGCCTCAATGGATTCATGTGGAAATTTGTAGACGTAAAGAATCATTAACTTGGGATCAGTGTCATATCAAATTCACGGAAAAAAGTAGTCAGTTGGGAAAACTGACGCGCGTTGGTTGACTCGGTATTTGTTGCATTTACCGAGAAAATTGTTAATCCAACTAAACTCAGGTTTGCTAGCACGGGCTTGAGACCGATGTCGGTATATCTATTTAATTAGTCGGTAACTGTAACAAATACCAAGCCAGCTAACTGGTGTTAGGTGTCACCGCGTGATTTCGGTAGTCCCAACCAACTAGTTAGTTGTCATTAATTTTCCCAACTAACTACTTTTGTCCGATCTGTTTTCACAAATTTTCAATTTAAGAGGTTTCATACTCAAACCGAAGATGTGAGACTCAAGATTTGAATTGAAATACTTAATTTCATGTACTACGAATGATATAGCAGAGTTTTCGGTTGGGTCATCGATCAAATTTTGAAGAGGTAATATCTTAACAACTGCAATTTTACCGTTGCTCTAAGGAACGATAAATGATTTTTCATCGGAAGTAGTATCCTTACTTTTCGGAAAATTGGGCTACTTTGTCAGAAAACTGAGACAAGAAAATATAGATCGCGAGCTTCACAACGACGTATCGTAAATTGCATGTTGCCAAGCATCCTGACGAGGTAATTGAGGATGAAATGAAGTTGATGACCCATGTAATTTTTATGGGCTTTGCCAACTAGTCATTCGGTTCCAAGGCTTCAGAGTCAATGTATTCCACAGATCACAACATTGGTATGCCAGTGTCTAATGTGGTAGGTGAACAATCTCCTTAGAAGACCAAAATTGATGAAAAATCCAACTTTTTCCGAACTTTTTTATCAAAGTTGAAGCCCGAATTTCCCACTTTTGTTGTTTGAGCTAGATACCCTAGAAACATTACGTGCTTCAGGTGTACAAGCAAGAGAAGGTACATAAAAGTAACAAGAATAAACAGTGTTGATACTGTGAGCCAATGAGAACTAGTATCACGTCATTATAGGTGGTTATTACAGGGTCTTTCATGGCAAACATTAGTGAGGAGAGTGAAGATTTTCAGAAGCCTCAATAAGTGTCTGGGTATCCATTTCCATCAAAATGTGAAGGTAAAGAAATATTGTTCTCTAATCCAAGCATATTTTCTTTCTTTACACATCAAACATAACTCTAAAAGATAGTGAAAAATTAATTCTAACAGATTGAAGGCTCTGAAAGGCCAAGACATCTCAAGCTTGATGGGTAACTATGTATCAGATGGAACCTAAGATTGCATGATTTACAACCATGGTAATCCACAGTTTGGCTACGCTAGCAATATTGCATGCTTTTTCTGAGAATGCCAAATCAGTAAGATCAAAAATGTTGTGTCCCTTGACCTCAAATCTAGCTCAACATTATGTTTAGGCATCAATCAATGAGAAATTCAGGGATTATTGTCAATGTGATAGGCCTAGGTGAACGACAGTATTCTGGGTGACAATCAAGAATTTTTCGGTATGATGTGTAACACCAGTGGTCTGTGCTACAGTGTGATGGATCATCTTTCTAGAGTGTACCAGAAAATCGTTGCACAATTACATATTACTTCTGCTCCTTATTACATATTACTTCTGCTCCTGTGGTATACAATTGAAACAATCATCACCAAAACAGTGAATCAACTGACCTGATATAGGGCATCTTGTTGAACATTATCTCTTTGTACTTTGACCAGAACATCAACTGTTAAGCATCTCATAGATAGCCTCTCTGCATATCTGAGGACGTCATCTCTGTCAGCTGAGAACCAAATAATTTCTGTTAGCAGTATTAGCGATGTGATTATACAAATCAGATAAAGGAGATGATATGGTTGATTAATGGGATTTTAAGTATCAAGCTATATTATTCCTGGCTACTCAGATCAGACTCAGTTCAGTCCAACCATTTTTTTGGATACAATAATGTGTATGCTGTCTCGTGTGTTGTGAAATTCAATTCTATATGACAAAGCGTGGCGCCTTGCATAGATTTCTTGAAATTTTTCCGCTCATACTTACTAGCCAGGCTCATTACTATTCAATAGACATGGAGTTCAATAGTTGAAAACAAACTAAATGTAACCAAAATCTTATATCTTTGATGCTGACAATAAGATAATTTAGAAAGCGAATGATTAGGAGAAAGTGAAATTAGCAATCTATCCAGACGGTTCTTCAAGAATCGTTTAGAGTCACTGAACTGGTTTGCACAAATAAATCTCTATTTCTACTGCATCTTAATTTACATCTTGCAATCTAATTGTAGTCTGTTACTCAACAGTTTCCCATTTTGATTAGAAGCCTTATTTTAAAACTCTGTCTGTTTGTGTGTAGCGATCAAAGCACGGGATGGGGCAGAAAAGTTTTATTAGTTTCCAATTCTGGAAGTTGGTGCCAATATGCGTTTAGAATTGCAATCGTTGTGAACACAAGGACCGGGAGTTTGAGGTTATACATTGGAATATTCGCGAAGGCACTAGCAACATCGGGTACAATCGGGTAAACAATACAAGGCAGCAGCAGTAGGTAGCACCTCCACGACGTTTCTATACGTTTGATGCGAAAATTTCCTCGAGTTAACGGTGCGAGTACAGAGCTGTCATAGGGTGATAGGTGTGCATGACATGCTGTCCCCCAGGAGTCGGGTCGATGTGCCAGGATAAGGGACAGCTCAGGAACGAGGCAAAAAAGGCAGAGGAAACGATACTTTTTGTGATGCGCGATTACACCTGGAGTTTTGAGCAAGACACCTCCGAGGTTGTCGGAGGAGCAGAAGGTGCCGGTACTCACTCTCGTCGAGGCCGACGACGACGTCGTTGTTGCGCAGCGTGTCGAGGGTGGTGAGGATCGTGTCCTTCTCCTCCTCGATCCTGAGCGCGTCCTTGCGCAGCTGCTCCACGTGCATCTCGATGCGGTCGAGGATGCCGACGAGCCTATCCTTGGGCTTGCCGTTGCCGCCAAAGTCGTCCATGCTCTCCATTATTTGGGGCAGCGGGCTCTCCATCCTCGGGCCGTCCTCGTCCTGGTCGCAGCCGCCGAGACCCTGCTGCCGCCTAACCTCCGGCTCCTCCATACTATGCGGTGTTCTAGCCAGCAGCACCAAATATGCCGATCGCCGACCTGACGCCCACTCTTGCGAGCTCGCGGGGACGTTGCTCACCGCTGCTGGAGTCTGGAGTGCAGCTCGGCACCAGCCTTGGACGACCCGGGTATGGTGTTCCTGAAACCCGCACTGGCACACTGTGGCTGACTGTGGCACACCCGTGCACGCGAGCCGCCGCGACCCTCGAAAGACCGCGCGCGACTGAGCCGTGCTGAGCCGCGAGCCAAGGACGCAATCGTCGGCTACCGTGTGCTGTGCTCATGCCGCCTATACCTACATTACTAACAGTATCAACAAACACAATCGTGTTGGCATGAAGCTTCTTGGGTAAGTATAGAAATTCCAAAAAGAGAAATCGATACTCATCTTTTCGAAAACACGTTTATTAAAAACACCCCACCTCTCAATTTTTATAGTTTAACCACACACATGCTTGATTCGCTCAGCTAGGTGAGCTTCTCTTGCTGCTGCTCATAACGCGACACGCAGAGGCATGTTTGAGAGTTAGAAGAAGCTCCAATTTATTTTTCAAAAAATACCCATTCTTCGTTTT
Source organism: Eretmocerus eremicus (assembly GCA_030522705.1). Taxonomy (NCBI): domain Eukaryota; kingdom Metazoa; phylum Arthropoda; class Insecta; order Hymenoptera; family Aphelinidae; genus Eretmocerus; species Eretmocerus eremicus. The sequence continues at coordinate 9,268 of JAPYYZ010003566.1, forward strand.
CCGATGGGCGAATTCGTTTGCTGTTATCATGCCGTCAAAATTAAGTCAAGTTCACACCTGATCTTTTGCACAATGAGTTGTGTAAATTGCGAGAAAACGCGCAAATTCGCCAATCGAGGAACCAAGAATAAGGAATACTTGAAAAATAAATTGGAGTTTCTTTTGACAGTTGAAAGTGGCGTCGCTACGAGCTGGAGAGGATCACTCAGCTGAGCGGATCAAGCATGTTAGATGAATTATTATAAACAATTGAGACGTAGAATATTTTTAATAAACGTATTTTTGGAAATAGTACACTACGCGACAAGCGGGAACTAGTATTTTCTATTGATTGGGCGGGAAAGAACAATTCCTTCATGGTTTTCGATTTTCTCTCCCTTACAGTCGATGGAAAAATAGCATTCGGCACTCGGGCGGAATTGATTTCTGCATCTTCGTGACAGTTTTTAGCCTCGTTTTCTGCTCGGGCCAGAGTATATCTCTCGGAGTCCGGAATCAATTTTCCCGCCCTCGCATCGAAATATTCTACTTTCCATCGACTGTGCGGGAAAGAACCATTTCCGCACAGTTTTTTGATCTTTTTCCCTCACAGCCGACGAAAGTAGAGTAGTTTTCGATACAAAGGCGGCATAGTTGGTTTCCACAGATCGAGTGATATTTTCCTGCCTGAGCCGCAGGCGAGGATTGGAATCATCACGACGATGCGGAAACCACACTGGGTGGAACCTGTGTTTTTCAAATACCCAGGGAAAATCTGAAAATATTCATATAGGTCAATTGAATTATCCTCCATTCAAAAATCCGGTCCATTTTTTTCCTCCACTTTTGTTTATTGGTGAAAAAATTGTTGAACATTAGCATATTTCAAGAAATGATATCTCGGCGCAGGATTTTCCTCCCGCGCTCGAAAGGATCCCCTCCAAGGCCAAAGAAATTTTCTTCGCCTCTAAAAATCATCGTTATCAATTCGTTCAAGAGTAATTGATCGAAAACTCTTCAACCCGAGCTAAAGTGAATTCGGAGCAAGTTAAGCGTGCGTCCTGCGCACGCGCGAGCCCTCTGATCGCCCGGATAAATGTGGATTGACAAGTTTTCGATCAATTACTCCTGAACCAATTAATATTCACGGTTTTTTGAGGTGGAGAGAAATTCTTTGGCCTTGAAGGAATTATTTGGGATACCTCTGAGCGCGGGGGGAAAGTCCTGTACCGAGATATCGCTCCTTGAAGTATGCTAATGTTCAACAATATTTTATGAATGAACAAAAGTGGAGGAAAAAGACGGACCAGATTTCTGAATGGAGGGTAACTCAGTTGACCCATATGAATTTTTTCAGATCTTTCCTAGATATTTGAGAAACACAGGTTCCACCCGGTGGAAACCACCCGCCCAAGTGTCGAACACTAGCTGTTTTTTCGTCGTCTGGTTTGGGAAAGAGAGTCGAAGAACTATGCGAGAATGGCACTTTCCCAGGACAGACGACGGAAAAATAACATTCGGCATTCGAGCGGGATGATTTGTGCATCCTTGTGATGATATCGACCCTCGTTTTCGGCCCGGGCTACAAAATATCACTCGAGAATGCGTAAATCAACTTTCCCTCCCTTGATTGTATCAAAAACTAATAATTTCGATATGAGTGTGGAGTCATTGCATGGTTTCCGTATATGATCCAATAGTGATTGTTTGAGGCCCGAGCCCGCAGACTGCAGGGTTTTTAAAACACCACACCGCGGTGTGTTACACCAACACACAGGTGTATCGGTGGCTTCAGCCGGTCAAAGGTCTCTCACAAAGCGTTTCAACGCGCGAGAGCTTAGATGATCACTGGAATGGTCAATGATCTTGGGAAAGTTTCCCCAGAGTTCATTTGACCTTTGACCTGTGAGCTTGAGCACAGCCTTGTCCGATTTTGGTGGTCAACTCCAGTTTTTCGAACGAAAACTTTTCTTTTTATATTCGGATTTTGAGAGAGCGCGACACTTTATGTTCTGAAATGACTTTTTGACAACTTTTTAGATAGCCCTTGGGAACGTTCTAGGGGTCAAAAGTCTCTCGAAAGCATCTCAACGCGGCACAGCTGGGGTAATGCACTTACAAGGGGAGACCAAGACCTCCGGGTGACCAATCTTCACGAAAATTGTTTTACAGACTCGTACCACCTAGCATATGAAGAATCTAGAGTATCTCCTGCCAATGGGCACTC
>JAPYYZ010003567.1:0-11471 GCA_030522705.1 Eretmocerus eremicus
AGAAGAACTGCGCCACCCATGGAGCGCGAGAAACGCCGCCCATGCCTGAAGTAATGCACGCGCAGTCCCGGGCATGGATAGGTAAGTTGGTGGATTTTACCTCGGTCTCCCCCTGTTAACGGGTACGAGGCGGGGGGGGGGGGGGGTTAGACGGTAAGGGTCCCTGGGGGTGGCCGGGGGGGGGTTTGGGCCGAACGTCGGCTCCTTTCACCGTCCGAACTTACCCTTGGGCTCACCCCGTCATGAGGGGCTTGTTACAGGAGCTTTCCCATGCTCCTGAGGCAGCCTGTCCCGGTCTGCGGATTTGCCCTTTTTTGAACCACCTAAGGAAAGAAAAAGAAAAAAAAGGATGAACACCAATTGTTATCACGAAATCATTATATTATCATCGTAGAACATTTAGTTGAGGCGAGATAGTCTATGGGTATCGCAAAGCCCATTCTAGATGTACCGATCGTGTGGGAAGATGAAAAGGGTTCTCTAGGATTCACAAGAAATACTCACGAGAAGTGAAATGAAGATAACTGAACTGTATTGTCAATAAAGGAGTGGAACAGAGGGGATGAAGATAAACCGCGGAGAATAGCGTGCGCGGTGCGGGAATGATATAAGATAGTTGAGCTTCTGGAAGAGAAGAGATAATTGTCGCGGGCGGACACCGGCGCGATCGCGAAATGGGTCGGACGCGATGACGCAGGAGCCGCACATTTCGCGCGGACCACGGCTAACTGGCGCGAGCCGAGCGACGATCGCAGCTCGACGCGAGTACTCGGTCGTTGCACCGGTGGGCCTATACCATTCCGGCCGATCAGGAGTCAATAGCTAAATCATGCCATAACGAGGAGAGGCAAGGCAACGCCCGAGGCTCTCGCGTCGAGCTGCCTCGTATGTTCTATAATGCTCGCGCGTACACGAACATACCGCTCCCTTTGCTTGCTCTAAGCAAGTAAGATTCTCGAAGTTGAAAAATTGACAACAAGTAACGAGAAATAATACAAAGGGTGGACAATATGTCCGGGTGAGGAGTGAGCCAGCAACTTAATTTGAAAACATTGGCAAATGAGTAGACTGATCTGACAACTCCAAATCTGATGAGTGAAACGAAAATATACATATAGGTGCCACATAGCCAGATTCAGCATGGACTCTTGCATCAGGTCATCACAAAACTAACAAATGAACTAGATTTCAATGAACAAACAATAACAACAGCTCGGCGCGCTCACAAGTGAGTCCCTATTATGTCGGAAAAAACGCCAACCTATACAATTCATTGTGACTGTTGTCACTATTTGAGATCAAGACAAGTTATACGGATGACACCCGCCTACTTCCTCACGGATAACGGCCGGGAGTTCGATAACAAGACGGTGGATGCCATGCCGGAGGAGAACGAGGTGCGTATCAAGACCCCCCCCCCGTACCACCCGCAGGCAAACCCCGTCGAACGTAGCAACCGTGCACTCAAAACTATGATCTCACAGTTCGTCAAAAATGATCATCGGGACTGGGATGTACACGTCCATGAGTTCCGGCACGCCATGAATACGGCGGTGCAAGCCAGCACCAAGGTATCACCGACGTTCTTGGATTTTGGGCGACATACCACGCCTGTAAAGAGTCTACGAAGGGAACTGGAAGGTACGAGGTTAATCGAGAGAATGGGCGTCGTGGAGTGAGCTAACCGCATGAAACGGTTGGATGCGTGGCGGGAGCTGGTGATCCGCCACTTTACGGAGAGTCGAGAAAAGCAAGCACGAACGTATAATAACGGTCAAATTATGAAATATATATGATCGGCCTCTGCGAGTCGAACTATATCGGCTAATTTGCCGATTTTTCCTCAGTTAATTCGCTGGTCTTGTCTTATATCGAAGATGGATCACTCCACCTTCGATATATGAACCTCTCGAGCCTCGTATGATGTCGAGGATGCGTCGAAAAGATTTTGATGGAAACTTCTTTCGAAAATGAGATGAGGAACGTATGGGAAAATTTTGATTCTACGCTTGATGTTAGTGCGTTTTGCCATTCCTTGATAGATCTGGCTCCCCAGGGGGACTGAGAGATCTGTCGAGGTTAGTCCCCGACGCACTGGCCTAAGTGGCCGAGTGCCGAAGAGTTTTAGCGCCTCTATATATGAATTGCATTCCGAGCTAACCGCTTGCGAGAAAGCTGTTTGACACGCTATTTCCATATGTTTCTCACCTCGACAGTGGGCCCATAGAACTGCAGTAGATCAGCAGCAGCAACAATAGCCGATTATATTGCGCGCGAGTCCCGATGGGGACAGAACCTCCCGGGCGCAAAAAGAGAATGGGCCGCAAGAGACGCCGCGGAGCGGCACTGATGGATAGTCAGCCGACGCAGATACGAGTTGAAAGACGATCTGAGAGTTTTGAAATACGTGCAGCAGAGTTGGAAGAGATTTTGTGGGGAGTTACGAATAAGGACGTGGGAGTTTGGGGATCCAGTCCTTGACATTTTGCTGACGATGTCTTTAGGAAAAATTATGGGCGGTGAATGTGGCTTGATTGTTCCTGATCCCGGTTATTGATCCTCCCTCGCTCCTCTCGTGGTTGAGAGTCATGCGCGTCGCGGAGATCCTCCGGGAGTGTCGTACCCGAGGCCACGGCTGTGCCCCACGCGCGTCCCTTTCTCGTCGGGAGTGCCGTACCCGGGTAAATCGTCCTTACCCACGCGCGTCGCGCCGTCTCCCCTTGTAGAGCCACGCGGAGAATTCGGAGAGCTGCTCGAGCAACTAGGTAGGGAATCGAGGAACTGCTGCCTCTCAGCGGTGGTGCCTCCTCGAAGGTCTGCCCCTGAGAGCCACACAGGACTCCTCGAATCGCCCTCGGCTGGTGCAGAGCATCGCTCGGCCCGCCAAGGTACCTAACCTCACCCCTGTGACAGCACGAGCATTCAAGCCATCTCGGCCACGAGGTCGGCCGGCGGCGACGATTTCCGCGCCGAGTATGCGGCTCGTTGTGGGCGGAAGTCACGCGGTGGAACGCACGCAGCGCTCGGGTCACGTGACGCGGAGCATTTGGGTGTGTCCAGAAATGTCGTCTCGCGCGGCCGTGATGTCGTGTCGCGCGGCTTAGGCTGCATCCAGGGAAGTCGTATCGCATGGATGTCGGATGGGTAGGTAGAGATGCGTACGTACGGGAGGTGCTCACGTGTGAGAGATTGGTCGTAAATAGTGTACATGGAGATATTATGAGGTTAGGGGAGACGCAAATGGACAATTGGAGCAGATTCGAGTCAGTGTAAATATGTGGCATGCTCGCCACGGAACGAGGTGTAGTTGGATGAAGTACAGGGTTGAATAAATGGGTGGATAGCTGAAGGAAGTAAACACTGGACCTATTACTGACCACTCGATCCACCCCTCCCCCTTCATTTACAGGTGTGCTCACCCCGGACGTAAGTAGCTGCTCCGCCCTTCGGGCGCGGGGACTTGGGCCCAATCCCGATCCGGCCAATGAATGAATGAGTAGTGACCCTGAGGAGTAACAGCACCTTAGAATTCCACGTCACAAAAGATTGCTGAAATGTTGTACTCTCGCATGAAGATCTCATTGGGCATGAATTTTCTCGCACAATTCACTGTGTGAATCATTTTCTCGGACGTCTTTTAACTTTCAAATGTGCGAGGATGTTGCATCCCCGCCCAATTCGAGTGAGGGTATGTCGAAGCTGTGAAACGTATGCGATGCGGGTGTGCGATCTGCTCGGTAGTAATTAGGATTCCATAGGACGGTGGGACAAAATAGAGCAAAACGAGGAAAAGACGAATCGAGTCTATCAATTGCCGAAATTCCTAGACCAGTTAGAGGGCTGCACGAGCAATACTCTTTGCAAATGATGTGGACAAAGTTTGCAAGTTGAGCGGCTGCTCAAGCGGTCGATACCTGAGACTAGAGCCGCTCGACTCACAATTTTTGTGCATAATATTTGCGAAAACTATTGCACGCTCAGACCTCTGACTGATCTCAAAATTTCGGCAATTGATAGACTTAGATTTGTCTTCTCCTTGTTTGACTTCATTCTCTCCCACTTCCTCGTGAAATCCATTTTATCACCGAGTAATCCGCGTAGCCACGGCACAGATGCTGCACAGCTACGACATGCCCTAGAGCGACGTGCGGTGGAGAATTTTCGTACTTATTTCAGCACGGGGAACGCGTCGTATATGATACATATCCATCCAACTCTCCGCATAGATATGCAAAAATCAACATTCTCGCCCTTGTATCAAAAACTACCATCCTGCTTTTGTACGGCGAGAAATCGCACTTTTCGGTTATCATCGAAAAAGAATACATGTTTTTCCATATTCTGATTTTCTCTCTCCATACGCTATCATAGAGCATATTATGATGAGACGCTCTGGTTGTTTCAATTACATCATTTCAATAGGAAAAAAAATCGGTATCAAATTTGATAAGAATTATGAGTGGTTCATTCAAATTGGTCAAATATTTGATCAATTTTTTGAATAACATAAAATGATCAGAACTCAACATTCAGTAATGATCAAAATTGAATTCGATCTAATCAATATCCTCCATGATCAATCCGGGTCCAAATCGCACATTCAGGCTCCCTCTAGCGCCTACAATACCGTTTCGAAATTTTCGGATTTGAATTTCGCGCGCTTCGTTGCCGACTCCGGTCGATAGGTGGCTGACGAAATGCGGCCATTCTCGCGATTGACGGGGAAAGTGCTAAATTGCCATATAAGAGCAAGTGAGGGCAGATCACAGGGGGGGTCCGACTCAATCCTTCAAAAGTCGCGTGCTAGCTCGATGCGCGTGCATCGAGGCAGCACAACGTGTACGCCGGGTAGACGTTCGGCAGGGGCAGCATGACTCTCGCCGCGCTGACTCTCGCTGCCAATGCCACGCAGCGGCAGCTTTATTTGTTTAACTCGCTAGAACTGCAAAACCGCTCATTGGATTGATCTAAAAATTTTCCACTGTGCTCTTCGGTCCTTCTAGTTACCCGCGGAGCAGACGGAACATTGATCATGTGCCTTTTTGGCCGCCCAGATCGCTTCGCTTTGTTCCCTTTGCATCGCAATAGTTTGAGATAGGTGCATCCTGAAACATCTCGCGGGATTTCAGTTTGAAGCTCTCCACTCCAGCTTTAGAATGAGACCCCGCGAAATATTTGAGCATGCACCTATCTCAAATTATTGCGATGCAAAGGGAGCGGAGCAAAGCGATCTGGGCGGCCAAAGTAGCCCATGATCAATATTCCGACTGCTCCGCAGGGAACTAAAGGGACCAAAGAGCACAGTGAAAAATTCTCAGATCGATCCAATGAGCAGTTCTGCAGTTCCAGCGAGTTAAACAAATAAAGCTGCCGCTGCGCGGCATTGGCAGCGAGAGTCAGCGCGGCGAGAGTCATGCTGCCCCTACGCGATGCTGCCCCTGCCGAACGTCTATCCGGCGTACACGGAATAGCGCGCGCGCCCTCTCTTTCTTGCCATTCTCTCCCATTTGAGTCGGACCCCCCTGGCAGATCACCACACAACCCGCGTCGATGCACACGCATACTTGCGACTTGCGAGCGATTGCGATTACGATATAATAATATACTTGACTTGATATGCTATCTACAATATGAAAGCGTACGGATATGAGTACTATTTCCCATCTCCTCCACTATTAGATGAAATAAACTACTTGGGTTCATGTGAAGACTCCGCCAGCCAAGGACTTCCTGACTTCCCAAACAAGGAAAATACCTTTTGGTATGTCAATAATTTAATATCAATCAAATATTTGATTGATTCAATCATAAATTTGTCCAATGAAATATTAATCACAAAACCAAGTGTATCGGCCCAATGATACTATTTTGAAAACTCAATAAAATATGTTACCAGGTTGACCAAATATTTCCTGATTTTGATTCCTTATTGTGTCAGTTCAAATGAACGATCCAATCACAAAAGGGGGTAGGTTCCTCGGGTTACGGATGGGCCGTAACCTCCCCCGCCTCCCCTAACCCACAACCTCTTACGAGAATATCTCGACTTTTACTGAAATAAATCACACGAAATTTGCCGTGCATCTATAGAATGTTGGTAAGAAGGGGGCTTCGGAGCCAAATCGGGAGTAAATGATGCCGTTCCGACGTGCCGAATGGACTTCAGTGCCATGCTTCTGCACGATCGATCGGCGTGAGCAGACGACATCTGGAGTATAAACATATATATATATTCTGTAAATCGAATTTGACGCAATTATTGTAACATTTCACTCCGTGGCCCCGTTCTTATCAACGTTTGGTAGATGTCCATCAAATTTCGTGTGATTTGGTTCAGCAAAAGTCGATATATTCCCGGAACGGATTCTGGGTTGGGAGAGGGGGGAGGGTATTACGGCCTCGCCCTAATATTCTCTCCGATTGTTTCGATCAAACATTCATTTGTATCCATGATACAAGGAATTGATTCAATCAACAATGTTGTTGCCGGGATCGAATATTTTGTTGGATTGAACAAATACCCGATCAAATGCCAACATTTCAACCAAACATTTGTTGGATTTTATCAAATTTCCGTTCTAACTGTTCATACTGTTCCGTTGAGATAAAGGAATGTCCGGTAAGAACGATTTCTTGGAATTGATTGGAACAATATCATGTTCGGCGAATTATATACTGCCAAATGGTTTGGTCGATTATTGTATTTGGTTAATAAAGAAGGTATCTTCAGGCATCGGTCTATGAATTGCCCATTGATGAAGACTGATGATCATATCTGCAATTGAGTGTACGTAGGATCAAGAGATAGGGCGAATTATTTATTGTTTGATGTAGACTTGAAGGAACCAGCGGTAATTCGGTACACATTCTCCAGAAACCCGGATATCTTCTCTGCGATTCAAGGTGCCTAAGTAGTGGTGTATATCCAACATCTCAGAAAAGAGTCTTGACCCATATTGGCGTTTAGTTTCTAGTATTCTCACAGCGTCAAAGTCAATGCGATGAGTGGAGTTGTTCACAAGTGAGACTAGAGCTGATATATTGGTTCCATGTACTACATTTCTCTGTGCTCACAAATTCTCTATTTTAATTCCCGTTGGATCGTACCTATGTAATTGAGAACTTAATCTTCCCCTAATTCCATGATGTAAGACGATTTATTCCAATTGATATTGACTACGTGGAGAGAAGTGAGCCGGTAAAATTTCAGTTCCGCTCGTAGCGGGTTGTTGTTATTCGGCACCTAACCTCTTTCTGCGTAATGCAGTCGTATTTTGTTCTCACGGTATCGAAATTTGCCTTGCGCGGGTATCTCGCCTGTCGGCGAGATAAAATACGACTGCGTTACGACGAAAACAGATTAGGCGTCAAAGAACGGAAGCCCGCTCCGAGCGGAATTTTCGATATAGTCAAGAACTATTATAGGAGATTTCGAATTAAAATTTTTGCAGTTGAGTACAGATACTTTGTGTTTGTTCTTGTGGATACGTTTCTAATGAAACTTCCTTCAAATTTATCCGGATAGCTTTTGGCTAAGAAAAGAACATATGGTTTCAAAATGAAGTGGGATAGAGGGCCCGATAATTGGAGATTCTTATCAACAAAGTTGTGAATCACGGCAGTCTTTCGAGAAAAAGGATAGTGAGAATGAAAGTTGACATAGCGGTCTGAAACTGAGTTCTTCCTATACCAATTTGTAATATATGTTTTACTTTGGCATCTGATGATTTTTATATTCCGGAAACTGATGCTATTATTTTTCCCTTGAGAAAGAGAGTAGACTTCGATTGTGGGCTATATTTATAGAATAATTCAAAGCACTCAGTCGTCGAATCCTTCTGCACTACTGAGAGACGATCATCTACGTACCTTCGATAAAGCAGCACTCCATTCAGGGGAGATTCGGACAATGTAACACGAGCGATTCAAGAGAAATTTCTGCGAGGGAGGGACTTGTGCATCCTCCGATATGTGAACCAGTTTTTTGTCTATTCATCTATGGGAGGATGCACAAGTCCCTCCTTTGCATTGCACTGCGTCCGTTTGAACATCGATTGCTTGATGGATTTCAAAGGAATGCATCAAGCGATTTGCGATTTACCGAGCGCTGCACTCCTCGAACCAGGCGCAACGTAGCAAAACGAGTCCTTATGATATGCGAGTTGCGCGTACCGCGCCACGCCGCTCATAGCAATAACCACTGTCTCCACATCCCCACACACTTACGTCCGTTCACGTCAAGACGTACATCAGCTATAATCCGTAGTGAGTTTTCTTCCTCTTCGTCCTTCGGCTCGTCCAGTGTTCCCACGCAACAAGCTTCCCAATTGTAAGGTTCCCAAGTTACTCTTCAAACGCCTTTTTGGGAATGGAAATAGGCCCGATTGTCTCGGAGTCATGAGCGGGATGCAAAGAGAATCTTCCTCTCTCCAATTCTATGGCTCATCCACTAAAAGAGTTGAAAAATTTCTTCCCCTCCCAAAAATGTACAAAATATCCCCCATGAAGATCACGAGCCGTGAACAAATACCTCGTAAATTTTCAAAAGAGTTCGTTGCGGGGCCAATCCACATTCCGCGTGGAATCCTTTTATAAGAATACCATATCAACGGAGTTGAGACATGATTTTAATCTTTTAGGGTCATGGCTTCCTGATGAAATGTGAAACAAAATTGTCTCCTGACGGAGAGGAAAGCATGAGGATCCCCTCCGTTGACGTTAAGAGGTCTTTCACGCCATCTCATCCAAATGAGTCTTTCACAGATGTGTTAATAGAAAATGAGCACGAAAAACTCGAGCATGCTATACATCGCCATACTGAGTTCATAGGGGGAGAAGAATCTGAGGAAGAGCGTCAAGAAGAATTTTCGCTAATCTGCACAGCCTTTGGGACTAATACTCTTGTGGGACATACATCCTCGGAATCAACCCCCGAACCAACTATCCATGATGGTGTCACAAAATCCATCAAAGCGAAGGAATCCTGTGATCCATCATCAGACCATTATCAAGCCAAGCTCTCACAACGTGGTACAAGTTCCAGAAAAGTTGTGACCAACTTGCATGATTGTACAGGATCTACGGATGGTGGGTTGGATCATGCTTTGCCTCCCTTAGGACTAGGGAATACATCACTCTCCTTGAGTCATAACAGCCTTATCAATAAAGTACGAGTTCAGTCGTGTGAAAATCTCAAGAATTCGAACGTACCCTGCTCAAGTTCGGGGCTCATATCAGATGACGAAACTGCTGGTACGCTCTACATACCTGGAACACCCGAAACGCAGGAGCGAGATCAAGATCAAGAGAGTTGTATAAGCACATCTTCATACGAAATACCTTCTTGTGAGGAACTGAACATTAGTACATCGTGCATGCTCCCTCCTCCGTAGAATATTTCCGACAATGGAATGGAAGATTTAAATGGAACGGAAAAATAATCTCATTCTGATTCCAATTACCAACTGTTTCGACAAAAAAATCCCACCTCCCCAAGTGGATAGCCGTGGTATTGATGTCACTAGTTCGGGGACGTTCACTCAAGAATATCAAATTGTCAATAAAGCTACATAGTGTGAATGGAGATTCAATGATATTAGAGTGATGATATCCAGACCAGATGAACCCATTTACATGCTACTGTTCCCATTGTTTGCGAGATGATGGCAGGAAGATCTCGTACGGAGACAACCGTCTACATGGACCAGTGTCGGCAATGATACTCAGCTTTTTCACGGAGTGCCCGTCCTCATCTCCATCCCATGTCAGCGGTGTCCCAAGTAAACGACAAGACATGTCGTACCCATAATATTAATATGTGGATGTTGCGGGACAATCCACCATAAGATAGCTCTCGAATGAGATGAATTATCCAATTTCTGCATCAATTCTCGAAGATAACTGTGACGAGTGATGCAGAATGCGCAGATCTTTGTGAATAGGACCTTGAATTGAATTGGTATTATTTCGTTCAATAAAAACTAATGATAGCTTCCATCTAGATGTTTGATTGTGAAATCTGTTTCAGTGACAATATTTTCCTCGAGTATATGACGCAGTCGACGAAAGACGGATTCTGAATGTCCCCAAGAATTTTTTTGCAAGAGGTAGTCTCACAGGTCACATGGAAAATGTTACATATGATGTTAGTCTGATGATATATTACACTTTCTCTGTGCATAAGAGTGACCCTCACTAATAAGATGCATTTGAAAGAATTGATCATTGTATGCTTGAAAATTGATCATTGTGTAACAGCCTATGCTCCAGTAGTCGTATATGGTTGAATCTGTTAGAGCTGCACTATTTTGACCCAAAAAACGGCGGAGGATGAAGAATGAGCCAGAATTCATTTTCGAAATTGATCGATACAGTAGTGACCGATCGTAAGCACTTATCGCTCGTGCGGAGATTTACATAATTGAGATGAATCAATCGGGCTTACGAGCCAAATCCTCATTGTCACAGGCACATGGAACTGCCGATGACTTTCAAGCTGTATTAATCCAGCTCCTCGACTTTCGATGAAATATATCTCATCTCTGTTGACCATCCTCTCAATAGTGGTTGACCCTGCCACCTCGAGTAGCTCAGTGGAGGAGCGCTTTCCCGGCATGGAAGAGGTCGTGAGGTCAAACCCCACCTCGGGTGGATCTTTTAAATCTGTTTTTTGTTCTGAAAGATGCTCCAAATCAAAGGCGTCATAAAACGCTAATTGTAGCGGCGAAATTCGATATATTCCATCGAATTCGAGAAGCTGTAATAAAACAGCTTAAAAGTCATCTGCATACTCTGCCGGTGACAATGAGGAATTGGCTCGTATAAGCGATCGATTCATTTCAATAAAATCCATTTTCGACAGAGGCCCCCGTATGCGTTTGAAACCTATTTCTAGTGGTGATTCTGGCCACGACATTCCCATCGATTCTAACACGTTCGATTCCTCACAGTACTGGCATTCGACGGAAGAAGAAGTTCATAATTTTCAGCGATGAACGGTTTAGTCTCCCGAATTGAGGATACTTCCCCATGGTAAGACGTATTGGGAGAGAGTTTCACAGGATACCTGTGTCAAGTTGCGCTCGATCATTATCTAGTTACGGTACTGGTGGGTCTCACTTTGCAGTAAAAAATAGTAATTCTTCGTCACATCTGTTTATACATGCGTACTCTCCGGCTAGGGTGAAGGATGATTTCCAAACTTGGACCTTCTAGCTGATAATCGAATTGGTACGGAATGGTTCAGGTCCTCAAGGAATATTAGAATAGAAATTTAGTGATGTTACGTGGGAAGGTTATATCTCCAGGAAAAACACGAGTGATTCAGGAGTGAACAGTAACTTCATGGACGTAAGAGACTCGAGAGAGAGATTGCTCGTTGATTCTGCTGACGTCCGGGCGGGCGGTTAGTCGGTTACGATTTCCTCCTTCGGTTGGTTCGACAAAGGCTGGATCTTCTTCCGCTTGGCTCG
>JAPYYZ010003568.1:0-11471 GCA_030522705.1 Eretmocerus eremicus
TGGCAACCAATCTTGTAATAGCCATCATCAGATACTTCCATGGCGACTCCGATCAGATTTTTTGAGTCGCCCTTACTTCAACACGTGCGATGGTCTCAAAACTAAAAATCGACAAATTGTGGACTTTGCCGAGAGGGTCTTCGGCACTTTGCGATTTGCCGGAAAGCTAACCGGCAAAGTCCGGTGAAATGAGCTCATTCCGGACTTCGCCGGAAATGGGCCCGGCAAATCGCGAAGTGCTTAGGCAAATCGCGATTTGCCGGCTCTTCGGACTTTGCCGCTAACATATACATATACCTCACCGGGCAAATTTTGAGGTACGTATTCCGCAGTGTAGGCTGGATTTATTCGAAAGTCCACTCTTTTTTCCAGGAAGATGTCCATAACCTTCAGGCGAGTTTTAATTTGTGATCCAGTTGGGGAAGATTGTGAAAAAGTACTGCGTAGCCATGGATTGGCTGTGACTACGAAATACAAACAATCAGAACAGGAGCTCATTGATGAATTAGTTGTGAGTATGAACATTCTCGTAATTAGAGACATTTATCATATATTCCCAGATAATCATTCGAGTATTATGGTTATAGCTATAATAGCTATAAGCTATAATAACTATAAAAGCTTCTAGAAAATATGCATCAGCAAGGCTTCAGCAGTCTTGTCAAGTGACTTACGGGCATGGAAACGTAGGTATATATCCGTGATTTTCAAGCGATTTGAGTGACGTGATAGGTTTTTATGGAAAAAATTTTGTCGAGGTTGAGTCAAATTTGTAGGAGTAGCATTTTTCGTAGTATCGACCAGCGATCTGGGCCGGAAAACAGTGGTTCTGTATGTCATAACCTCGCAAAATTGTGGTCCTTGGGCTTTGGATGATCTTCTATCATTCTTCCGAGGACTTGTCAACATCTAGGATGATTCTTACATGACGATATATACAGGGTGTTCCAGATCTAATACCCTCCCCTCCGATTGTTCGGGAAATAGTTGAATATTTGAGCATCGTGGGTTGGAATTCCTCGAGGCATTTGGTTCTAGTGGATAAAGAAAGACAGTTACTCTATGTATCATGGACCTTCATGACGTAGGTATCAACAGCTGCGCTTATACTATACAGCTAGTTTGGTCTACATAACCTCCTCACTCTGCTCGATATACCCCTTCGCGATAGATGTCGTAATTTCGATTCGTGGCATCAGTATCATATGCATAGGCATATGATACTGGTGCCAGCCGCCTCTATACCAAGTTTCACACCCCTATGTCCTTTCGTTGTTCAGTTCTGCTTGTTTGGAATTTCCGGATTGCGTGACCTCGACGTGCGATTTCAGAATTTTCGTTACGACGCTTCCCTCTACTCATTTCTCCAGCCGCGCCTCGCCACACATCTCCTTGCGCATCTCCCACGCGCCGATAGTTCGACTGTGTCTAGGCTAGGAGCATGGGGAGGTGCGGGGGATCGGCCCATGAGATCGCCTCACATCTCCACGTGCATCTCTCACGCGCCGACAGTTCGACTGCTTGTAGGAGCGCGGGGAGGTGTGGGGTATTGGTCTGTGATGCCCGGTGCCACGGCCCGCGTACAGACAACGCGCGTTGCAAATGTATGCAGTAGCATCAATACGAGTACTATGGGGAATTATAGCGGCACAGATACATCTCGGCGCCTTGCATGTTCCAGCTGGATACTGGTGTTCGAGCAGGGAAATAGAACGCCTTGAAGTGTTCTATCATCAACAAAATTTGCATTTTCACAAATTATGTATCTCATCTCACACTCGAATTCGCTGAAATCACATATTTTTTTCTACGCTCCACACTCAAATCTAGGTTGAAGCCGTAAAATCTTCTCACTTACGAAATAGTTAGATCGCAAACGAGAGAAACTGGGTCAAAGTCATAAAATCCTCGAGCTTACAAAATAGTTGAATCATGAAACAGAGTTAACAGAGCATAAAATCATCTCGAATCTAGGTCAAAGTCATGAAATCTTCTCGCTTGCAAAATAGTTAGATCGTGAAAAGATCATAGGACCGAGAAATTCGGTCAAAGTCGTGAAACTCTATTCGAAAATCATAGAATGGTCGTAAAACTCTGTTCTTACGCAATTTGCAGATCATAAAATCGTCTCGTAACTAGGTCAAACGCTCGTAAAAAGAAACCAACTGCTCGTGAAAAGAACCCAATTGTGGCTGAGATCAGAAGAATCTGAACCCAACTGCGACCTAGTTCCAAGAATAACGTTTTTTGAGCATTGATGAATAGACGAATTTTCTGCCGACTGACGACTCATCCACTTACGCAACCGTGGGTTTCTCCACGATCTGGCTATGAAACGGCGCACATCGGAGCTCGAGCATTCATTCGATTTCCACAGCTCCTCACGTCCAGTCTCAAATATTGTCTCACTGCGAGTCAAGTGTCGAGTCCGGATTGAACTGAGTACTTCAGATCAGGTCGAGTTCACCTGAACTGAATTTAGTTGTGTCTGAACCTTTAAAAGGAGTATTACCATTATTTAGGAATGCGTTTGGGAATTGTAAGCAGCTGTCAGAGAATAAATCGGAGCTGAATCTGACATCGACGCAGCATCATTATTCCGCAATACTCCCAGCGCTTTCACGCGTTCGAATCCGAATCCCCACCTTGGATTCGTTTATTTGCGCCGCTGAATTGGCGCGGGTCGTAACAGATTTTTTGGTGGCAGCGTGGGATTTGGATAGGAGTGCTGAGGAAGGCTGAGGTGGAGAGATGAGCAGAACTCGGGTCGAGCCAGTACGACAGCGAAGGCAGGTGACCGGGTTGGGGCGGCCTGACGACGAAATCCGAAAAAAGGATAGTGGACCTGGATCTGGAGATTCATCAGTGCAGAGGCGATCGAGATCTCGTTCGTGAGCGAGTGCCATATCTTCAAGCGAAGAAACTATCGTTACTCAGAGCCCTACGAAGCAGCAGCAATTCTTGGGACCAAGACCCACCGTCTACTTCAGCGCCCTGGAAACAAGATCCGTCACCCGCTTCAACATCCGGCACAGGATCCGATCAGAACTTTTTGACTGTTCCACGAAAGGATCGTCCATTAGTCAATTGGCTGAACGAGGTGAAGCAACGACTGGCTCAGGATCGCGACGATCGGATTTGGTGTAACTATCAAATCGCCCTCTGGAACGCACATTTGGAGGAACCGCAGGACGCTCGGGACCTTACACGCCAATACCGGACACAGTTGGAACCCAAGGTTCAAGAACACGGCCCTCCTGTATATACACCGGTGGACGAACATATCTTCAACCGAGAACGTGAACTTAACCAGGAACTAATCAGAGTTAACAGGTTCCGTCACGATTTACACAAAAGAATCCCTGAGTTAGGGAGAAGGGAATACCAGCTAAGAGGCGTTATTCCGGAACGCCGTAAGCCGAGAAGAGATCCCGAGGAGTCCAGCCAGCCATCATCATACGACTTTTGAGTTCAGCACCCTGCCCGAGTACCAGCCACCGTCAGTTCCATTCAACTTGAGGCGCTCCGCGAGCCTTGATCTCTTTGGATCTCCGTCATCAACCAGCTACGTGGACTCTGAGATCGACTGGGAGCATGCCAAGGACATCGACATCGCCCGATCCCAAGCTAAGTCTCTCATTCGATTCCAAACGTTGGGCGGGAGTAAAAATACCGCCCTGGGGAGGATCTCCGACCTAGAATTCACGTCTTGTTAACAAAAAACAGCATCTCGGTTTTTCAATAATGAAATTGAATTTTTTGACGAACTTTTCAAAGAACAACTCTATTGGAGGGAACAGCTTCAAGAGACCCAGTCTCACCTTCATTCACAGTTTTTGAAATTTCGCCAGGACACGATAAAAAACTTCAATTCACTTGCAACGAATCTCAATCATTAGAGCCGCGAAGTAAAAGCACTCTTGAAGAGCTCCGTATCACAGAACCAAAAATTTCTTGCATTGGTTCCGTTCTGAGTAGATCTCATCTCCCGGTTAATCCGAGGCAACCGCAACAGGGATTCTCACAAAATGCCAAAAGAGATGGTGCAGTCTACTCTGCACCGAACAGGGCGAGTGTCAGAAATGGCTTCGCTGGAAACAACGGGAATAACAAACAGAACCCGAAACAACAATTCAGATCGATCATCGGAATCCTCAGGGGAAACAGGAGAAACAACGGGCGCGATAACAATGGGATCGGAAAACGCGTGTCTTACGGTTGGTCTGCCTTCGGCCCCTACTCTGGCGGCAATGCTTCGCAACGGCGAGGTCATGGGAATGGGGGCGCTAACAGACATGTCCCACTGGGCGACAATCGGCAGTGATCCGTCCGTAACTACGTCAAATGCAGAAAATAGAGTATCATCTAACCATGCCAGGGATAATTCCCATCGTGTTATGAGAATGACTTCGGATTTCATACGAATGGTCCCAGAATTTAATGGCAAAAACATTCCGGTCGATCAATTCATCAACTTTTGTAAGAAGGCCAAGGATTTGTGAACCCTATTGACCGCGAATTTTTTCTGGTCCTTTTGCAGACTAAAATCACCAGGGCAGCCCAGGCCTATATACGGGGACGGGATTTTGCAAACTCCGGCGGATTTATGGAACATCTACAGAGGTCATCTCCATTGAAACGGAGCCTGCCTCAAATCCATTCGGAACTAGCTAGAGTTTCTGGAAAGGCGGAAGAAAAGGTGGTTGAATACGGACTTCGCGTAGCGGATACTCTAGAAAAGGTGATAGAATTGATGAACAATTCCAACGATGCCGACACCGGAGGCATAATGAATGGGTTAGAGAAGGCCGCCGTTGAGAATTTTGTTTTGGGCCTTCAGCCTGATTTATGTTCCATTATGATGAACAATCGACCCGACTGCATTGAGGCCGCGATATCTCTGGCCGACGATTTTGAAAAGGGCCTGGACCAACGGCCCGGGAAGATCCAACATGATGCTCCATCGAATAACGACTGAAGGGCACATAAGGTGGTCTGTCATCCCATCGAGGGACGCGTTGATGTGATACTCGGAGGCAATTCGTCTGAGTTAAGGACGAAAAAGGAAAATTTGCAACCACACCAAATTTTCGAATCATATTTCTCCGACGAGTACCCACCTAAACTTGCAGTCGCCTCGATTTGATGCTCGCTTGCCTATCAACAATGATCAATCAAAATTGAATAATAAGCCCGACTTGGCTGGACTTATATGTTATTCATGTTCGAAACCAGGACACTTCACTCGGGACTACCCAAAGAAACGCCCAGGTGACTTCCGCTCGGGACGAAGATATTGCACTCACTGTAAGAGGACGGGACACATTGTCACTTCCTGTTTTGAATTGGGACGCAGGGTTTCCAACGTAGATTATTGCGAGTATTGTCGGAAACGCGGCCACAAAACAATCCAATGTTGATATCATTCGCGACGATACGGAACGGCAAGGGAGAATTTGAACTAGAACCTCGGTCGTCAGACGGGCACGATGGCAGTTTCACGTTCTGCGGAACAAGTACAGGCCAGAATCGTGCCCTCATCGACCTCTCAGTAGGGCCCCTTGAATGCCCGACCGTCGAGTTATCGAGTCTCAGTTTGATACCCCGAAAATGCAAGTTCCTTATTGATACGGGTTCGGAGCTGAATCTGCTGAACAAATGCTTCCTTTCAACTCACGTCATAATAGACACATCGCGAATATACGGGTTATCGGGTATCGGTAACGATTTAGTTTCAACTTCAGGCGAAACCGACATTGAATTAGAAGGCGTAAGATGCATCGTAAATTTGATCCCAGACAAATTTCCGGTTCCCTACGATGGAATCCTTGGAGTCCAATTTCTACAAAAGCACGGAGCAGTACTTTCTTTGCACAACGAACAAATGATATTGAATACTAACAATTTGGGCCCAATTCCCTTCATGAGTCATAACTCACTTACGATACCGGCTCGAACCAAGATGTTGTGTAGGCTCAAAGTAAGGAACCCATCTAAGAAGTGCGGTTATGTAGAACGGATCAAAATAGGGCCAGGTGTTCATGCTGGTGAATGTTGGGTTACCAATAAAAACGGCCACGCATTGCTCTTTATAATCAATACAAATTCTCAACCGCGTAATTTGATTTTGCCACCAATAACTCTGGAGGATTTCCATAGCACCTTGGAACCGGTTCGTTCCATTAGAGGCACGGATGAATTGAGAATGGATGAGACCTTGAAATATAGAGCCAAGGAAATCCTATCGCTTTTGAATTTGGAAACATTAAATGAAGACGAGAGGAAGTCAGTAGAAGATCTAGTAAAATCATACCCGTTTCAATTTTACCTGCCCAACGACAAATTGAGTATAACCTCGGTGATCTAACACAGAATCCTCACGAGAGATGACATCCCCATCAACATAAAACAGTACCGACGACCCGTTCACCTACGACCGAAAATTCAAAGACAAATCGAGGGAAACGTTGCGAAATGATATCATAGAACCATCCGAGTCGCCGTATAATTCTCCATTATGGATAGTCCCAAAGAAGGAGGACTCCAAGGGCAATAAAAGATGGCGACTAGTAATCGATTCACGGGCCCTCAACAAAAAGACCATAGCATCCGCGTATCCTCTACCAAACATATCGGAGATTTTGGACCAATTAGGTAGATGCCAGTATTTTTTGACGCTGGATCTGGCACAAAGATTCCATCAGGTCCCCTCAAATCCAGGAGACGCCGCGAGAACGGGAATCCCAACGGCGTATGAGCATCTACAGTTTAAGAACTTAGCCATGGGATTAACTGGAGCTCCGGCAACTTTTCAATCCCTCATGAACTCGTCTTGAGCGGGTCACGGGGTCTTGAATTGTTTGTTTATATGGACGACATTGTTGTTCATGCGAGGAATTCGAAGGAACATAGGGAGAAGATAAGAAGGCTCTTCGGTAGGTTGCAAACGGCGAAGCTAACTCTCCAACCGGACAAATGTTTGTTTTTACGCGAGGAATTGGGTTACCTGGGTCATATTATTTCGGAAAAAGGCGTGAAGCCGAATCTTAAGGAGGTTGTAGCCGTAGCAGAGTTCCCTCACCCCAAAACGCGAAAAAATATCAGACAATTTCTGGGATTGGCCGGATATTATAGACGTTTCATCCCGAACTTTTCTAAAATAGCCAAACCCTTAACTTTGCTCCTGAAAAAGGATAACGCGTTCCTGTGGAAGAAGGAGCAAGAGGAATCCTTCCAAAAATTAAGAAAATGTTTATGTTCACACAACAATTGCTCCAGTACCCCAATTTCTCTGAACCCTTCATCGTCAGCACTGATTCAAGCGAGATGGCACTCGGAGCCGTGCTGGGCCAAGGCCCTTTGGGAAGAGATTTACCCATAGCATACGCTTCAAGCATGCTGTCGAAAACGGAGTCCTGCTATTCAACGACCAAAAAAGAGCTTCTCGGGGTTGTATTCGGAACTTCTCATTTCCGGCTTTACCTGTACGGTCGGAAGTTAACAATAGTCACAGATCATCGCCCCTTAATATGGCTCCACAACATAAAGAATCCGACCTCACGACTCGCGCGATGGAAAATCAAATTGCGGGAATATGATTACGAGATAGTACATAGAGCGGGACGAATTAAAGTAGTGGCAGAAGCCTTGTCTCGCAATCCGGTGCTGGAGACCCGCAAAGAATCTCTAAGAGATAAAGGAGACATTGGTGATGAATCAGAGAATCAAAATTCTAGTTTTGACGCAAAAACATTTCATGAGAATGTTTCCGACACAGAATCATTTGATGAAACAGTCGAACAATCCCTTGAGGGACTCACAAACTTAGAAGTAACTGGCAATGGTGTAAGAGGTTGTGACTAGTTGGACTCCGATGGGAATTCGATACCCTTAGTGGTTGAAAATACCATCGGAGGCAACAAATTGAGGTAGACTCTCATTGGATGGAGCGGAAAGGAGGGGCTCCGTCTACCTCGTTTCACTCATTTTGGTCCAAAAACTGAGAACAAATTCCTCCTTTGTTAAGATGCAATATTATGCGCGCTCGTTTCGCTCGTACGATAAACTCTCCGCTCACTTGAACCAGCCAAATGAATATAAAAAGACGGACTGATCAATATGAAAACACGGGAACAGTGAGCCATGAAAAGTGAATGAACTTGAATCATTCTCGAGTTGCATACATAGAATTGGTGAAAAGAAATAAATAAACACCGATTACGGTTATTGATTTATCATAAAAGTACAAAATCTTCAAATGAAAAAATTTATAGATACTATATACAAGATTCCCTTTCCGCGATTCCAAACCAACGCAAATTTCAGTAACAAATGCTTTCCTTCCTTGACAGTTTCATTCCTTTTTCAACATATTTCCGGTAGTTTTTCCTTCCACTTCCCAATTTCATGGTACATAATCTCAAGCACGAAGCTCCTTCGATCCCAATACGGAACCTGGAACGTCATACTCTTCCTTCATCCACATCATAAAACAGTCATATAGAGCACGATGTGATACAAACAAATGGTGTCAACTTGCACTATCAAAGCAGCACTTTCACAAAACTTGAGATAGAAAATTGGTATCACACACTTTCACAATATTGTTTCAACATTAGAAAGCCTGACAAAAGACACTCACACCTATAGAAAATACTCATAGTAAAACAAGATATAATCGAGCAATACGAATGAGAGGCTTAGCGTTGCGCCAGCGTTAAAATTTTTGGAACGACAATTCCAACAAATGAATGAAATCAATAAATTGCTTCGAGGTAAATCTATAAATTGCGTCGGGTGCATACGCGTACAACGAGGGATCCGAAAATGTTGCTATTACTCATGTCAGTCTAATAGGATAGAAGAACTTCAAGACGAGGAACGCAGCCCTGTATGCCGCGGAGAGGAAAATGGGATCTTCCACAACGGAAAGTCATAGCGGAAAAGCTCGATCGAGCACCGATCAAATGGAGGTGGTGAAGCCTCTATCCCGTCCAATTGATGAACCACTGGGAGTTGACTTCAACACATAGAAAACACCACCATGAGCATCGATCGGGTGATATTACAGCATATCCTTCAACATGAACAACCGGGATATCCGGATTTTCTAACACGCGAGAATTTCCGTGTAAAATCGCGCAAAGAATTTGAAAATCTTGCGGACGTCGTGGAAATGGCATAGGCCCAAACGGGACTAATCCGGCCACGAGACCGTTCGTAGGAGCAACAGCCCTCAAGACCGGCGGGTTATAGCGCAAAATCAATAGAGGCTGCCGAGGTTGGGCTGGAGCGACAGCAACGGGCAGATGAAGCACGACATTGCCAGGAGGCGCAGCAGCGCATCCGACGTGTTCAAACGGCACAAAATCTGGAGGAAGTGCAACGTTTCTGGTAGCAGGGGGGACAGCGTTGTTTCCGGCCGCAGAAATAACAAAATGAGTGTGTCATGAAAATACGTAATTTCGTGCCGGGGGCAAGAAAATTCCCAATTCCAAATAAAATGGGAGTAGTATGAATGATTCCAGTGAGATCGGGGCTCACCTCAGAGATATCGGAGGGCTTCAATGTGGGCTGAAGGCCTGCCTGGTGGGCAGAATCTGGCTGGACCTTCGAATCATCAGTTGCGGAGGACGAGTCAAGGGCGGACTGAAGGATCGGAGAACGAACTGTGGCGGGTAATTGGAGGTCCGGCCCGGATTTCATGTCACTACTGGTATCGGTGGCCTGGGGGACGTTTGTGTCGGTATTCGCTTGAATGACAGACTGAGCGACGGCCTGAAAACATTTCGACAAATGTTCCATTCTCTTCACATGAAGCGAATCAAAAATATGAAACTTAGGATTGACGAACTGATCACTTGGTCTCACGTTTTGATAGCAAGTCAAATACGAGCTAGATTTCACTGTCACGTTTGCTCGTACGGGCAGTTGTAAGAGTGCCGAAATGGAGGCAAGGAAAATTCTTAATTCGCGGATTGTAATATTTCGGTCACACGTGAATCATTGGTTGTACCAAAGACTAGTGCATGCGAAAATCTTAAATTTATATGGTAGCATAATCTTGGAAATTTCTCTCAATCACTCATGATTGGGATCTTTTACACGTATCTCAAGGAGCATTGAGATAGTCTAGTACATAAAATTTATACCCACGAGCTTTTTACTAACGAGACGATAAATTTTTCGACTCGGGACTTTACTACCACGCTTAGAAAGAATACCTCTTGTGGCAGAGATTCTACTCGAAACGCGATATCTAATCATGAATCAATACATTGCAGAATGAAACGCGTATTCCTATCATGATTATTGCGTTGGATACTCACCTCTTCAGAAGTCGAAAGTCTCTTGCTTTAACCCGGAAGGGTCAAAATCCATGCCGGCGATGCCCTCGTCGATATTATCGGCATCTCCGTAAAAGGCCGCTTGAAGGCCATCATCTTGGAGATCGGCGACTCTTTCGTAATGATGAGAATCGGCCTCTTCAGGCTCATCCATTGGCTCCACTTCTACAAAAGGAGCCGGCGAAGTATCGAGGGCAGAGGGAGCTGAGGACAATCTAATGAAGAGGGCACGCCTGATTCCAGAAGGCTGCGCCAGGATGGTGGAATCCGGCGAAGCTGGCGATTCCGGAGTATCGTCTTGAGAGGCAGCAGCTCGGCGGGGATTAGACCAGGCTCGTCTTCGACGAGTGGTTTGGCGACGCATTTTCACCTTGAGGGGCAGGGGGAGAGCAATGAAAATTTCATCGCGAAGCAGAGAGCGGAAGAAACAGAGATTTGGAGTAGCGAAAGAACGCGATGCGAAGTGTGTGCGTGCGCGTGCGAGTGAGAAGGATATATGGGTCAGTCCAGTATATTTTCAAAAAGTCGTGCGCAGCCCCCCCGCAAAATTTCTCGCCAATTCTTCTACTGAAAGTAGGTACCAAGGGTAGTACTTTGCCCAAGTTTTGGCTCGAAAAAAATTTTGAGTGCCCGTTGGAACTTTTTGGAGTTCGAGAAAAAGCCTTTTTAGACCCTTTTTCAAAAATTGCCAAATCAATCCAAAGGGTCGTAGTGAGGTCTGCGGGGACGGATTCTCTTCGTCATTACGTCAACTCTTAGCAAAGAATTTGACCCTAGCCAAAAAGTTTGACCCGTGCATCTGGCGCAAAGATCTGTACAACGCGATTTCTCCAATTTTTGACCTTTCGTAGAATCACTGCCATTTTGAGTCATCTCAATGTGACGGGGGATATTGTCCACCCGCACCTTCCGGCAGAGTGCAAGGCCGGGAATATTCGAGATTTTAGGAGGCTGCTGACTGCTGCGGCTGCTACACGCGAAGAGGCGAGGAATTGAGCGACAATTGACAAGACGTGATTTGAAGTAATAAATGAACGGTCGATTTATTGACGGCGAATAACAAAGTGCACCGAGTGCACGAACGGGCGCGAGCACGGAGAGAGCAATTGGGCGCAGCCCAGGAGA
>JAPYYZ010003569.1:0-11470 GCA_030522705.1 Eretmocerus eremicus
TTTTTCGAGAAATACTGCTGCAAGCATCAGAATCTGCGTGATTCAATCTATCTACCCCCGAAATTTGGTCAAATTCCACCGAGGGCAGAAATCCCCGCTCTTTCTGCGGTGTCCTTTCCACCTCAACATTATGAATAGCACAAGCAGTAATCAAGCTCACCATCCTAGTTTTTGTAACACCTTAAACGGCCGTTTCAACTATCGGACACCGGGCCGTCCACAAACATTTCGGGGTGTATCTATCTCGCCAGCGCTGAAATAGCAAATATTGGGGTGCTGCGCAACATACAGAGGCGCCAGAGTAAACGAATCTTTGAATATTCAAAGATGGCAATGTGTACGAGACGCCTGTTTGCATATCCACACGTGTTTGTGATGAGATAGTGGTGAATCCAGGATTAACGCACGTGTGAATATGTAACTTGAAACGCCGTGGATGCAGACCCTAAAGCATGTAATATCGCAAAGCTGGGTTTGTATGTACTTCATACGTAGCCAGTCACAATCTGCCGACTTGTTTGTCTTTCCGGCGACGGTTTCCTATTAGGTCGGTATCATTTCCGGGCTTCTCTGCGTCGCTTTTATTCGTGTGTACTCGGACTCCTGTGATTCTGAGCAGAGTTCTGTCACCCACGTTGCAAATCGTTGACCAAAAAAGGGGAGAAAACAGATCAAACGAAAATTGAGTGTCTCGCGTGATCGAGCTCCGAACTTCCATTGTTGAATTAGAGTACCAATTAGTCGACTAATGAGTTTAGTCTCTATTTCAAATGTTCGGTTACGTCTATCTAGACTGTGATTGAATCATGGTAGGAGTTGAAGATTTTGACTATGGAATGTGGGAAACAGAAGATTCATGTAGAGGAAAGAAGATTACTGATAGTTATAGTTAGATGATGGAATGGAGAAAGATTCATAAATAAAAACAAACAGATGTGCAGATTTCGGTTTTGGAGAATCGTATGACTTCTTCTCCTCAAAATTGTGGTACAGTGGTTTTTAGTCTCTATTCGGTGACGTAAGTAGTTTTCAGATGAAGGATCAATGACAACAATGTTCACAAGATATTTTCCAAATCATTCATCCAAAAAGGATCCATGAGATCTAGTAAATGTACAAACTAAGAGGGAAAAAATGACATTTCTCCATTTCACACATTCTTAGATATAACCACTTTGATATAAGATTCGTCACAAAATTTCCTAATATAAAATGATAGTCCTCATAACCTGGCGAATAAACCTAGATCGTTGGATAGATAGTATTAGTTCTTCTGAACAAATCCATGTGCAGCATCCGTATATAATTTGTAGCTATTGCCACATCAGGATGATCCAGACGTGGACAATTGGTGCATCATCATGATAGATATGGGGTTGGAATATATTCACACCGAAAACCAGAATTTCTGAGCTTTATTAGCTACTAAAATTCTTGTACCTAGGTTATCTGCTCCCTGTAGAAAGTTACTCCAAAATTATGTGGGAATCCGGATATCTGACCTAGCTCATAGTCTGGGAATATTATCCACGAAATATTCCAAAAATGCACAAGGTGAAAATTTGATTCCTAACATTTTGATGCAATATAGAGACATTTACCAATTCGCTAAAAATGTCAACGATGGTTGAGATGCTGACTTTCAAATTAGTTAGGATGCATCGGTCAGTTGGATTTTAAAGAGAAGCTCACTAGGTTCACAACTCGGGAACGTGGGTGAGGCTAGAATTTTGGGAGAGTTCATTTTTGGTGTCAGAAGATGAAATACAGAGACACAGAGTCTAATGCTCAAGCGTTTTCGAGTCACAGGCTTATTTGGGCATTACCAATCTCGTAGGTCATGTCTCAAAATCGATTGTACGTTAAACCCCTCGACTTTTCATATCCATTTCGATACCAGGAGCGGACTGTTCCTCAGATTCCGGGCAATTTCATTATCCGGAGTTGGAAACCTCTTCTTCAGAAAGAAGTTTTTTTTCATTGGTTGACGATTCTAATGTTTGATACCGCAGGAGGAGGAACTTTATCATGTATCGACGCTTCCTAGCAAAAAATGATTATTTCGGACTTAATTATGGGAGGTACCATCTCAGATGCTAACATAATGAGGCATGGAATTTTGGAGAATTACGTAATGAGATAGAATTTTTTATGAGAACCATGGGATATGAGGTCTTGAATTTCTTCTCCGCTAAGCGCAAGCATGACGTTTTCGGCAGATTTTTTTCATTGTTATGCGTCAATGATGCCAATGTTTGGAGCTATGATCATTGAAATATATAATTTTCATTTGAGAAGAGCAACAACCAAACGAGCCCTTACATCGTTCTTGCAAACTAAGCATTCCCACGGAAAAGCTTGGTTTGCAAGCGTTACAAAGCAACAAATTCAGTAACAGAACTTGATTCACATTTTGCACCCTCAGCATCACCGTCTCACTATGATTAAAAGTCCCTGCCCCACTACACTCGTTACGTACCGTGTCTCACAACACGAGCATTCACTCGTCCCGCTTCATCTCACATATCACACCTCACGCAATGAGCTTATTCATCCGACCAGGACGCCCCGTCTGACTCGAGACTGACTTCTACTACTTGATCTCGCAGATACGCGCACACATAATGTAATATGGGACTCGAAAACCGCCTTGGTAGTCTCTGTCTTAGAGTCTCAGGTTGCAAAAAGCCCTTGGTATAATATGAGTGCAGTGAGCGCAGCTGTAGCTCTCCCTGCCTCTCCTCTGATTTGAAAGTCGGGTGGCGCAGCGTAACAGAGCTGTTCGCCCCCTCATTTTTCACTCCGCTTTATATGTATGGCACTAAGATATATGTTCAGCACCACTGCCACGAAAGTTGGAATTTTGCCTCTGCGTGAAGCATACAACTACAGAATATAAGAACGCAGAATGGCGCCTTGAGAGGTGACGGAGTTTTGCGACTTTTCTCAACGATGCAGAAATGCAGAAAGAGACCAAGGCAAAGGACACGAACTTACAATTTGCATTTCTCTTGCTCACTTGCATTCTGTCATGGGGCTGCAAACGAGTATGAGGTGAGATCGCAATCCATTGAGTCAAATAATTAGGGGGGAGGGAGTCAATTCAGTACAATGAATCACAGGGCACCAAGGAATCGAGCCAAATAGTATATTTCGATACAAGGGCGAAAAATAGATTTTTCGCTCCCGAGGCCCAAAATCGACCCCCCAGGGGCGAATTTGGGGGCCCCGGAGCGAAAACACTTACTGACCCTGGTTTCGCACGCCCATTTCGGGCCCGGGGGACTGGCTTCCCGAGCGGAGCCAGGGAATCCATCGGTCCCAGGGCCCGAAATGGAGGTACGAAACCCGGGTCGAAAAGTACTATTACGCACGTGTATCAAACCATAGCTTTTAACAATCTGTGAGGGAAAGTTGTCAACGCGAGCCTTAATTTGAATTTCACGCTCAAAATGTTGAGAAATAATTGATATACTACTTAGAATTTAACCCCGATTCTTGATCACGTAACGAGTCCCGACGCGTTGTT
The DNA here is from genome assembly GCA_030522705.1 of Eretmocerus eremicus. Classification (NCBI taxonomy): domain Eukaryota; kingdom Metazoa; phylum Arthropoda; class Insecta; order Hymenoptera; family Aphelinidae; genus Eretmocerus; species Eretmocerus eremicus. Next base: position 3,530 of record JAPYYZ010003569.1, read on the forward strand.
TCATGCCTAATGTTCATTGATTTTGTTGATGATGAATATTTGTGACCTCAAAATAAATTCTCATTCAATTGTCCTCATTGCTACAATCGGTGAATCTTTACCGTTGCCAATTAGTCTCAAATTCTGTATTGCTACATCATGAGTTTCGAAGGGCAAATCCCCGAGGGGTCAGATTTATGATGTCACCGAGATTTGAAGCATGTGGCAGATGATCCAATCACGTAGTCAAGATCTGATGTTATTGAACTTCGCGCTCAATTTCTGCTCAAGATATCTCAAACGGCCTACTTCATGACCCAGTTGAAAATCGTACATATTGTCAATATATTCTTTTTAACTTGCCTAAAGCTGGTTTTTAGGTAGAACTGGTCATGTGAGGTCCAGTTATCGACAAGTTAAAAATAATCTTTGGAGCAAAGTCGATACTATTATCTAAACATGAGTCAAAAACAATCTTGAATGGAAAAATTCTTAAATGCGCGAATTTTATGTTGCGACAAAAAAATGTCTCGCGAAAAGTCTGGGAAAATATGTCTCCGTAAAAAATTCTATGGGCAAAGGTCTCGTTTACGAGACTGTGCGAGATTCTTGGCTCTCCCGCAGAAAATCTGATTCACCTATCCAAACTCCTTTCAAGACTCAAGCAAGACCAAAATAATGACGTAAGATCTCGCAGGATGTCCGTTGAGTTCTGCCAGACTACTTGCAAGATTTTAGTTGACATTGGAGGAATAATTTCGGAATGTCACGGAAAGTCTGGTTACTTTGCGAGACTCTGACCGAGATGAAATGTGTGTATATAAGGTATAAAGTCTGGCATAATTCGCCAGACCACACCCAAGACTCGATTTAAGGTCATGTCGTCGGTGTGTAGTGGCGGAAAAAGTCTGGCCTCTTTAGACGAGCATGACGCGATGCCATAGGATCATGACCATCGTTATGCGAGGGAGTATTGCTAACGCTCGCGGTGCTTACGACGAATTTGACGTCATCAATTTCTACTTTATTGAAACGAACATGAGGCAAATCTACCCTAAGGAAGGTAATATTCGAAATTCCTGTAGAAGCGGGAGCACTGTTGTATCAGGAATGCTGCAACTCCTGTCTGCGGCTGTGATAAGAATTCTTTCATGAAGAATTAACATCGTCTTCGGGTGACAGTTTTCATTTCTCTGGTTGGATTAATCAATTGAGACATATGCAATCAAGACAGATCTCGAATTATTGGATGAAAATTCGAGGAGAGGTTATAGAGAGAAAATGTAGCCCGTGCGTGGGAAAGACGAAGGATTTTGATAGAAAATATCTTAGAAAATACTTATCTGATTCGCCGACTCCCTTCGCCGTTAGATATGGACCATCTCCTGCACTGAAATTCTCTTCAATCGAACCTTTAAGCACCAAATGAGGGCTTTCTCGGGGTAGATTCGCCTCGCGTTCGTTTCAATAAAGTAGAAATCAGTGACGTCAAATTCGTCGTGAGCACCAGGAGCATCAGCAATGCTCCCCTGCATAATGATCGTCATAATCCCACGGCCTCGCATCATGTCTGGTCAAACAGACCAGAGTTTTCCCGACACTGTATACCCTACGACTTGATCTTGAATCGGGTGCTGGAAGTGGTCTGGCAGATTATGCCAGACCTTATACCGCACACATTTCATCTCGATCAGAGTCTCGCAAAGTAACCAGACTTGCCGGGGCATTTCAAAACGATTCCTCCAATGTCAACTAGAATCTCGCAAGTAGTCTGGCAGAACTTCACGGACGTTCTGCGGGATGCCGCGTCATTATTCTGGTCTTGCTCAAGTCTTGGGATGAGTTTGGCTGAGAGGAATAGACTCCCCACGAGGGGGCTGAAAGTCTCGCACAGTCTCGTGAACAAGACCTTTGCCCATAGAATTTTTGACTGAGACATACTTCCCCAGACTCTTCGCGAGACGTTCTTTTTGCTGCAACATAAAATTCGCGTATTTGAGAATTTTCTCATCCAAGATTGTTTTGACTTATGTTTAGATGATGGTATCAACTTTACTCTCAAGATTATTTTCAACTCGTCGATAATTGGACCTTACATGACCAATTCTACCTTAAAACTAGCTTTAGGCAAGCTGAAAGAAATATATTAACAATATATACGATTTTTACCTGGGGATATATGGAATATCGGAAGAAGAGTCAAGAGAAATATTATAAAAATTCGATCTCTAGAAGTGTCTTTGAGTCACGGTATATCTCTTGTTATATAATTTCACAGTAGCGCGGGAAATGGATTGCTCGACGTACATTAATCAGAGGCGCATCAGTTTCCCATTCAGCTGTGCTCACTCTCGCCCGCGTGAACCAACAAAATTAGCGTACAATCGATGTGGCGCCTGTGAGCAGCGCGAGGAAACATTGCTCACCGAATCAATTAAGGCCTCCTCGTCGCTCTGCTCCAGGCACGCCGCTGGGGGAGGCAAACTCGCGAGGAGTAATGAGCGCGAATACAGAAGCTCCTTTCCACCAGCAACAACCTCCAACGCAAACTCCGCCAGAGTCGTGTTAGGCAATATATCGACATACAAATGCACGTGGTTGAATACAGTAAAGAGGAAGCTCTGCAAGGTAACATTGCGGAATGATTCTGGGGAGAGGCGGGTTTCGTCGACGCAGTGCAACTGTACGGTAGAGAGCCATTGAATATCCGGGCCGAGCTCGTCGCGCGAAGCAAACGCAAGTAGGTCGCCTCTGCTGCGGCTCCTGCTGCTGCTGCTGGTTCTCTGTCAGTGCCACGACCCAATTCTGACCGGACTCGTATCCGTTAGACTGCTTGGTAAGTGAACCGCAAGAGAGAAGGAAAAATTAAGGATTGCGTAGTCGAAATTCGATCGATCGTTATCGAATCTCGGTTGGCAGCTGGACGAGATGTGTAGGGCTGCGATGTTCGGTTCTCCTCCACTCAACTCACGCAATAGCTAAACTTGTACTGAAAGTTTACTAGATACTCCATGAGAATTCTTGATTTTGGTGGAAGTAATGAGTTCTCAGTGATCGTAGTGACCAATATATAGGTACATCTTTCCGCATACTGATGATTTGATTCCATTATCGATGTTTAAATGAGCGATGGAGATCAATGAGAACAACAATTTCTAATCAGTGTGTGATAAGTGTCTAGGGGAAATATCAAAATATTGGTTCAATACAATTAAATGCAGCCTAATGGAGGGATTCGGTCTAGCATGAATTGGTCGTTCAAAGAAGAATCAAAGTCCACCATCCGATCAGTAGTGAATTGAGCAGATACTTGACCGTCGCGCTCTTCACCTGGACCATTCCTTATTGATGCTTCCTATTGTTGCGCAAATATATGAATTGTATGTTCAGGAATATGTATGGAAGAACCTGAAACTTCCACTTCACACTAGAACCAGATCCAATTGGTCATCATCCTTCATGATGTGTATGTTCAATTCCAGTGACAGAAGACAAAGACAATCTTCAACGAGTTTCAGCATCAGAACTTTCTATTTGATCTCACAATCTCGAGAATCGAGTCACAGTTATCTCGCCCTCGTAAGAGACGAGCAAGAATTCTCATCCAATATTTTGTATAGGGAGACATCGTAAATGATGGGTACTCAGCTCCTCATTCATTAAACTAGAGTTGAATGAGTAATTTCGGCCCTGGGTAATCACACCCTTCTTCCTCGCACAGTAGAGCTCAACTCATAGAGATGTAATATCGCTATGTTTTAACTTCACAATTCAATAAGAGGTCCACCAGACGAACTTTCCATCTCGTTTACAATCTCTTATATGCGAAGTGAATAGGAGCGATTGCTCACATATTGCTTTCTGGCACGTTTGTCTCGTGAACTGAGAGGTGGAGGAAACATGAGCTACTTACATTGGATGTAAGCCAACAGAATGGAGATGAACATCTATCATAAGCCGTCCGGCTATCATTAACTTTGGCGAAAATGATATCGCAGTTTCGAGCCCTCTCTCCGCGTTTTATTGCAGATTCGGTGCAATGATAATACTTTTTAAGCGCTGTTATCTCTATCCCCCAAGAACTATGGTCGTTATTATATCTACGTAGTAAGCGCTTGCTCATTCACTGGAATTTACGACTTTTTTTTCATGAGCCCCCACTCCTTGTATGACTATTCTTACAGCAATAACATCATTCCTCTTGTTCCACCTTGCAAATATTTATGACCGAGTGAGTGGCCAAGCTTGTGCCGGATAATATTTCTACTCTCGGAGATTTTTTATTCTCTCCACAGATTCTGGGGGATCTCTGTTAGAACTTGGATATTGTTTCATTGGAAGCCATCCGTCCTTATAGGGTCGATTCCGGTAAAACTGCACTATTTTGACTGAAAAAATGGCGGAGGAAGAGAAATCAGCCAAAATTCATTTTCCACAAGAGCCCTCGGACGCTTTTAGAACCTGTTTCTAGTGGTAATTCTAGTTGTTTGAACGACGTTCCCTTCGGTTCCCTAATGTTAGATGCGGCCCACTCCAAGGGAATCCTGAAACTCTGCTATATTTGGTCACGATTCTGGCATTGGACGAGAGAAGTAGTCTCATAATTCTTAGTGATGACCAATCGAGTTTTCCGAATATGGGATACTCTTCCCTGGAAAGATTCATTGAAAAATGATCTCACGGGATACCTATATCAAGTTTCAAGTTGGGCTCGATTACTATACAGCCATGACACTGGTGGATCTTATTTTACAGCAAAAAAATTTGAACTCGTCTTCATGTCTTTCGGTACATGCGCAATCTAGGACTAGAGTAGAGGTTGATCTCCAAACTTGAATTTTTCTACATGATAATCGAACCGATACAGAATGGTCCTGGTCTCTAAAAAATGTTTGGGCAGCGATTCCGTAAATAGTTCGAGAATTTAGCAAAATCCATGAGACAAAATCTCGAGCATTATCACACGCTCAGAAAAAATTTTAGATCCCTTTTTCTGTGATGGATATACAATATCATGACCAGATATTGACATTTCGTGTCGCAGACGTCGATTGAGTAATATTCCAGGTGAATGGCATGGTCTTGAATCGCGAGAGCCACGGTTGGGATATGCCACGATACTGGCTCTTTGGGTATTCATAACTCCATAGGTCGAATGGGCGATAAATGATCCCGTCTGAAAACTATTGTGCCACAAACTTTTCGGTGGAACTCACCATGGAAAACCAGTATGCTGGGAGAATTACTCCATTTTCCGTGATTCCGGACTCCGAAGAGCCCATCGTGCAGTTTCATGAACCACATTGTCAAGGAAAAGAATCAGATCATGGACTCACTTCAAAGCTGTAAATAATCATCCGATGCAGTTGCTGCACAAATGAATTTTTAATGAATAACATCGACTGATTTGTCTTGTCTGAATCTCTTTGAATATGAAATGACGTGCAGAATAATGAGTTTTTAATTTTTGCACACGATATCACGAATGATTATTATTGCTTATAATGTACTCGATATTTCCAAATTCAATTACGAGCAAAGATTCCGTCTCTCTGAATTATCGAATGAAGTGTCTGTTGCTTCCCTCCGCCTTCCTTTCTATGACAGATCGTCTTGTTTCTCTCGAAAGCTCGCCTACGGGTATTAAAAAGTCGAGCCTGCAGCAGTATTTGCAAGTCGAGCCAAAATAGTCTCGGGAATCCTCGAGGGAGCAACTCTCACTCTCCCTGGGACACATTTCTTTTCAGCAGTGGCGAATCCATGGGCGAGCGCCGATTCGGAGAGGGATGAAGGGGCACCTTGGCAACCATCGAGTCTCGTCTGTCGGGCCTCGGTAAAAGTCGTCTTGCCTCTCGATGCGGTGAGTATAGCTCCGATCGATCATTTACGAGGCGGGTGGCAATATACCAACTCCAATTCAGAGTCTACCCTTTGCACTCTGACAGGTGCGGAGAACATTTTTGTGAGTGAAACGTATAGCGACGATAGTCGTCGGAGGAAAGGATGAAACTCGATGGTGATACGTCAAACAATCTAGATGAAAGTACGCACATCTTTTCACCCGATCTGAACGGTTCTGTATGTATCCACATGTGGTTGGTTGGATCAGGAAGATCCATTTATGGATCATTTGACGATTTCAACTATTCGACTACCGATGTGATTTGGGAATGAGGCGTTCTCCTTTCCAAATAAATTTCAGCTGCGTAAGTCAACGTGTCCACAGAACTTTCATAATTTACCAGAGAGCCATCGCTCTGTGAGAATGTCTATTTTGAACTCATGATCGACGTGCATGGGAGGAAAGCCAAGCTCTGAGGGAATGGACCAAAAAACGAATTCATGCCCCCTGGGCCCAAATTGATGCTTGTCTGTCATGACAGAGTACGAGGAATCACATTCGTCATAGTTGGGAGTCGCCCTTCGCTCAAATGATAATTCTCCTCTCGATATCGGAATATGTTGTCATTCGTCGATTAGATGTTTTGGGGAATCCGAAGGAACGAATTGAATAACTCATATGCAATAGTTCCATGGGTTCTGTATTGCGATGACAACTAAAGGTTCTCGAGGTTAACTATATCTCCCCCGAGGAACCTGCAAACACTTGGTCATACTCTCACTCATCGAGAATTCCGGAATATAGTGACGTAGATCTACCACTCTTGAGAATATCACAGAGTATAATTCTAATGCCACTGAAATCTGACGTGCATTGAGTAATATGCGAGACATTAGATTTAGATTTTTCGACAACGGTGTAGAGATAATGGTATAAAACTTCCTCAAGACTACTAGAGTGGCTTCCGAAGGCGCTAAGAATTCTCTCAATATTCGCGACGACGCTTATTCTCGGGACGCGATTTCTAGAAGTTCGAGTTAATACTTCCACACGACTTTGAGTTGAGAAGTGAACAATTTGAATATTTGTCGAGATCCGCGTAGGTAACTATCTCTGTATTACCAGCCATGGAAATCGTATTGGTTTCTGCAGGATGGAATCTAGAAGACCTGCTGGCCAGGAAACAGAAATCTGATTGACTGTGAAATAATGTTCATGATGGGATTACCTCACCTCCAGTCGGAAATTATTCGAGCTCGAAAGGGTTTGATCGATAGAGGGTGGAAGAGTTACAGATTCTGTCCATGGTATGTTTCAAAGGGTAGTATGCGCACCCCCAGTCGGTAGTCCAAGCGCGGAGTGCTACTCTCGGTCGGAAATGGTGAAATCTGTACCGTACAAGAACACGCGGTTACGAAGGTGAATGAGGGATGGAGCATGCAGTAGCAGATCTGACCCGATGCAAGTTGAAGACTCTGGAAAAGCTTAACAAACTCGAAACAGATGATTTTGAGGGAATAGCGCGAAATTTTCAACGTGAAACGCACGTTTATATCGTATTTTTCAGGGTTATAAGCGATTTATTTCAGATGGGATATTGGTGTAGAGACTGCGACCTACCTCTACTTGAACATGTTATTCCAAAGTGATTTGATCTGACTCGGATAATGTCGCGAATCATGAATTATTTCAATTGTGACCTCCAGATTCTGCAAAATACAACGAACTTAGTAAGGGAAGAATAGATCCAGAATTCAAATCTGAAAATTTTTTCCTGAATATAACATGGTAATGAAACGATGAATCCTACGTCAAACTTCAGGTAACCTGGAGAATAACTCCATAAGACTGTCAAGATCTGCGGAACTTCATATGATTTGGGTGAGAACAGATATCAAAGTTACAGCACAATTTTTCTGAGTTCCACGTTTATCTAGAGTGCCGCAAAGATACAAGAATTGGGATTTCTTCAATATTGAAAGAAAAGTATATCGGCTATAGATATACAATGATATAGATATACCTGTTACCGCCCTCCAACAGCCACTCTCACACAGTCACAATGGGATGAACTTTTTTCGAATTGTAGGAGAAGAAATAATACACTCTTTGTAGGTGAT
>JAPYYZ010003570.1:0-17015 GCA_030522705.1 Eretmocerus eremicus
ATCTGCGAAATTCGTCGTGTGCTCCAGCACGTGCGGGAGCGCGCGCGACCGCACCCGCTTGAACGTCTGCTATAGCATGCGCGTATTTTCAGGAGGGTAACCTCCGAGATCAGAATGTCAGCAGGGTTGAGGTTATCCCCAAACCCCAGGTAGACTATAAACGCGGAAGCTGATGAAGTCTCGAGACAGGAGTTTCAGTGAGATGGGAATCATCTCCGAATCCTAGACAGGCTATCAACCCGGAAACTAGTGAGCTCTTGATACTGGAGTTTGAGCAGGGTGGGAATTCTCCCCAAATCCCAGATCGGCTATGAACCTGGAAGCTCACCAGCCCCCGAGACTGGAATTTTCGCATCCTGGAAATCATCCCGAAATCGCAATAAACCCGAAGCCAAGAAACTCTTGAGACTGGACTTCCAGCAGCGTGGGAATTTTCCCCAAGAGTATAAAGTGGGCCACTATAGCCGGATACCGATGACGTCACCTGCCATGTTGGTATCCGTGCTTGGTCGAACCCGGCGATTCCGCCGGCCGCGTCCGGCAGGGCCCTCTCCCTCCCGCGCGCCCGCCACCGCTCTTCGCCCACACTCGTCGCCCCCTCCTCCTAGACCACTATAGCCGGCCGCTGTCACCGACCATAGCGATATCGATCTGGATTGCCGAACTCAACGTCTGGCAGTATGACGAAGTGGTGATTTTGCGTGTTCGCCTTCTGAGACGGTGGTGGTGGTGGTGGTGATGGTGGTGGGTTCTGACAAGGAAAGAGTCGAGGGATCATCGTCGATAATCTTCATTTGTACTCTACACATCATCAACGGATGATCTTTTCCGCCTCTGAGTTATGGAACACTTGGTAATGGAGATTGGCTCGGTGGAAGAATTTCCTGCCATGCCGATCCAAAGACGTGCTAGTCAACCTTTGGGCGAAAATACCGCCATATCAGGGAACTACTTTACTAAGCGTAGATTCAAGAGCGGAATCATGAGGAACCTGAGGCAATGACTACTCTGAATGACTTTGAACCATTAGCCGGTTGATTACGATTTCTTTGCATGCTATCGCGGTCGACAGGATTTAAACCGACGTCCTCTTGGTTTGGCAACAATCAAGGTAGCCTCTGCGCTACGGTTCCATATGACTCTTGCTGTCTTCAAGTGAGGACTAACCTTGGCAACTTACGGAAGAGTCGACGCAAGTGGTGCAATCGATGTATCGTCAAAATTTTTCATCGCTCCGCTGGTTGGGATTATCCCTCGTATTTGGTGGATGCTTAGTGTAGCTCTTCTGCGGGACTCGTCTATTATTCTTCTTGTCTTTTTCGATGGGAGATCCTCTATCGTTATCGAGTTTTTGATAGTATTTAGAATTTGGAGGTTCCATTTTAAGAATCCACCAACGTGCACAGCGTCGCTGGTCGTTTGTAACTGAATCCGAATTCAGTTTTACACACGCGTGAATACCTCTGGGATACATCTATGTCATGGCGCAGAATCAGAAAAAAGAGGGGGGGGGGTTTGATTATATAGATAGATAGAAAGACTCTTTCGAGGACAATGAGTTTCGATTGACTCAATAATATGATCAACATTCAGATTATGCAGGAATCATCACATCTCTCGAAATTTTCGATAGACTAGGTAGATCAAAATCTCATTCAAAACTCTCTTTTTACACACATTATTGGAACAATTGTCATCTTTCCCATGTTTATCTGATCGCACAGGTATTCTTCAATATCGGCGTTGTGTACCCCGTAGTATTGCTTGAACTTGACAGCGTCATTTAGTAATACAGTGGAATCTTCTTTACCCTTGAGAATCCTCTCCTCCAAATAGGCGGATATGGCGTTGACAACACCGACCACGTTCGGCAACCACTTTTCTAATTGTGTGAGGTGCCAATTAATGAGGCAGCTTTGAAATCGCAGGCCATCGAACGTTGCTGGTTGCATGGCCATACAATGTGGTGCAATGTGCACCTTCTTACTAACGGATTCAGCCTCATCTTCAGCCTTACGTTCTCGATAAGGGGGCCGTTCATCGATGAGAATAGTACGCGTACCGTAAGTAGAGGGGGAGGTCAAATCATGATTCTGTAAGAAGATCTTGTCGTACTCCCCAATTTTGTCTCTGAATGCTTGCTGATTGCGGGAATGATTGTTGATAGCATTGGAATGACCCTTCAGATATTGCCAATCCGCAGTGCTGAGAGTCAACGGTTTGCCAGAGCTATGGAACTTGATAACTTGACGAAATTGGCCGCTGCCATTGCTCGCCAGGCCAAAGCAAATTCTTTTTGTATTAAACTTGTTCAGTGCGTAGGTAACGGATAAGAGTGAGTTGGGCACGTCACTCATCTCTGAGCGTTCTTCTGCACGCGTCTGACAAAGTGCCATTGAGGCAACAGAACTCCGCCGGTTGAGCCCGACGTTCCGAACGGGATGGCGACACACGCGAGACTACCTGCTTAGCTGAAAACGACGAGCGACTCACTGTTGCCGTGTGAGCCAAGAGCACTCGCTACGATGATTGCACGAAGTGCCCGAGCTAGTCGCACCTCGTGCAAAGAAGTATGATTCTACCAGGAATATGGCTAACGGTTGGCTCGGGCACCGCATGCCACTCGACGCCATCCATTTGGCACGTCGAGTACCAGCGTGTCCACGTGGGTGCTTAGACGTGTCAAGGAGAGTTCAAGTACGATGAGTTATGTTGCAACAGGATGAGAGATGGAGTGAGAATTAAGGCAATGAATGAAGCAAATTCCATATTATACACTAGACTTTTTTGATCCTCTACGTCATATCAAGTGTACTGCAATCTAGCACGTGATACAGCTTGGAGATACATGACTGGCTACAATTCCCAGAACCGATCGATCGCTAGATCGAGGCTCGATCTGTTCTGATGAAACTCAAGCGTTCCGAGTACCGCATTGTTTGCCGATGGAGATCCATTACAACTGTATCGATCTTCTTTCTATCATTTGTATAGAGTTTTTGGAGGTCTTGCAAGGTCACATCACTGCACATATGATGTAAGAATATTATTACATATTGACCACAACACACTGAATCATAGCTTCGCGGAAGCTCCGCGATCCACGTGTGACTCTTGCAATTACTCTGCAGACGATTGAGGTGGTGCTCCGAGATCGGTGGCAACCCGTAGCCATCGAAGTACGTTCTTCCTCGATTCTCATCGGTATGGATACCAACCCAATGACTACCCTTCCTTGTATTGTCGTCAGTGTTGCAACACAAGCAGCTGGATGGGATATCATCTCCGGGATACGATCGGCTGCCTATACGCTTACAGTTTCAGCCTCTACACCCGTGAGAGCTGCTAATATCCCTGACGTACGCATTATATATGAAGCGAGCGTTCCACCACTCCCGTATGTATGTGATCCTCAGCGTCATCGCTGCCGTTACTGCTGGCTCCACGACCGGGATGACTCTCATCCTTTTCCAGGTTCTCGGCGAGCATCTTCGAGTAGAAGTTACGCCAACCACTTTCTCATCGAGTGTGTCAAGCGTAGGTCACAGTACTCACTCTTATGCGTATGCTAATACACAGCGTGGAACCAACACATGTTCTTGCACCGAAATTTTCCCTGGGTATCCAGAACACTCAAGCTTGTTTACTCTCCAATATCAATGACAGATCTGATCATCAGAACATCATAGCCTCGATGTACTTCCTCTTGCATGATCTCCTGACTAATATGTTGTCTGCAATTCGTGCAATCTTGTACAGGTTGTTGCTCAGTCCTGTGGCGGATATGCCACCATCGAACCTCAGTCGTCTGTGAGTTAGTCGAGACGAATGGTTGTTGTAATTGTTCACCTGTTCTGGTGATTTACTCCACTCGTGTGGTCTCGAGATCATCTAATGTGGTGCTACATGACCATTCAATGACGGAACAGCAACTTTTTTTGGCAAGAAATGATGATTCTCGTCCAGAAATCCCTGCATCTCTCTGATGAAATCCATGCTCGAAAAATAACCAGGGGAGCAGAGTCCCTGTGCTTCGGGATGAACGGTACGAACCTCACTGAGTTTGAGGGCCAGCTTGAACAGGCTCACAAGGCGACTGGCCCCCACTCTCTTGACACCGGGCACTTCAACGTCAATCTTCTAGCGAGAATGCCTTCAGCTTCCTCAAGCATCGGAATCGGTGCTGACGACTCTGTTTGAATCTACCTTTATGACATTATTGAATTCAGCGTACACTATACGGTTCACGGTTTCAGCCAGGGCCGTCGCGAAACGTACCTCTATTCGAAGAGAGCCCGTTCTGACTACGTTCCAATGAGTCGCATGATGAGCCAAAAGATCAGGTGTTAGATCAAAGACGAACAGACGATAGCTATCAGGCTACGACGATCGGTCTATACCTCGATTCTCTTCCATGTGATGTATGCCAAGGTCTGAGTAGATAGTGTGATATGCATCGACTCACAACCGATCATTGCCTGTGAACCGTGGCTGAATAGGTCCGCTTGGGACTTGAACACCATCTACATGGAGGGATGAAAAGTTTATGGAGAAATGCTGAGAATTCAACGGGTTGAACCGTCGGTTTCCGTTGCTTGCGCAATTCAAGACGAAACCGAGCGCCGAACGTCGTGATGAAACTTCTGAAATGCAATTGTCGATGGTATCGCTAAGAATCCCTCTATGCATGGTGAAGGATTCCACTTCCACTCTAGTGAGAGGATACGTGGCTGTAGTTCTAGCGAGAGCATCGGCGTGGGCAAGCAGGACACTCGGACTGATTTTAGCACGTCGCATGATCAGTGCCGCGTCCTTGATGTGAACGGAATGATTAGCTGTTCCCGAGAAGTCCATGAGACAGGAAGCATCTTTGCTGTGCATAAGTCTCATCCGAACTTCAACGTTATTCAGCAAAAAGTGAGAAGAGATCCAGCTCACTCTCCACACACTCGCCACTGCACGAGTGTAGGGACGCCATTCTTACTGTTCATCAAGGCCCAAAGATATCTGTGATGGGTCTCACTCCGGTTCTCTTCTTCACAGTTGTCCTGCGTTTCTGCTTCCTGATACCTGATCCGGTGCCTTGCTTCACAGGGTATTTTTTGACTATGGATCCTTCTTCACGCTCCCGCGACGCCGCACTTGTAGCTGAGTGGCCACGCTTTGACTGTCGTCTATTTCTGATGGCTCTCGACTCATAAGCGGAACCCTTCATCATTGTGCGTGCTTCACGGACAGCTTTTCGACCCAAGTTCTGTGCGGACTCACGAGCTCGGGCATTTAGGGAATCTCTGATATCCAGCCCGCTAGCTGCAACGTCGTCAAATACGTTGAGGCCTGTTTGTATGGCTTTTATCTCTACGCTTCTAGCACCGCTCAACAGATAGCGCACCATGTAACGGAAGAGCAAACTCAAGAAACTACCCATACCGGAACCGCGCTGATAGAGCGATCCTACAAAAACGTTTCTCACGCCTCTGTTACTGTCACCCACTCGCTCAGTGTAGTAATGAATGTAATGACTTATGGCCGCACTTTATGTCTCAATGCTCGCGTCAAAAGTGGAGCAAAATTAGTGACGTTCCGTACTCGAATGGCACTCTCTGACCAAGTTGGTTCCTTATATCGACGATTATGCTCCAAGATGTGTGATGCATGAGCGACGCATAATGTATCGGTGTAAATTGTGTGACAACGTTCGATTCGAACCTATACACTGAATTCTCCAGTGGGACTATGAGCAATAGCGCTGCCTGCGTGTCATCAACTGTGTGAGGCTCACATATATCCGTGTAGACGTATGACTGATCGCACAGGCATCGCAAAAGACACGCTGGTTCTCCGCCAATGATGCTTGTTATCGCCGTCGTTTGTAGCGTCGCAATCTGTCCGTTGAATCCAAGGACTCGCTGGATTTCCTCATTGAAAAGTGTATAATGATCGCTTGTACAGCTACACACTATTTCGAGCATGTAGCCTTTGAGGTTGACAGGTGGTATGAGGATTCGATCTTCATTCGCAGTCTGTACGCTATTGATTCCTCGGACTACTCGCTTAAGACTCTCATATACACCGTGGAGTATGATCAGTGACTCGTCTTCTTGCTCATCCATATCCGAGTGCGTCTCAAAGGAGAAATTAGCCTTAGACTCTTGTATGTGACTCATTGTACATGGTATATGGATCTCGGCCAAACCAACGGTCCAGTTACTCGTCAAACTTATCTCGCGATTGAGATGGGTTGTGAAACAAGGAGTGGTGTTTCCAAAGTAGTTGATACATCCTAGAATGTGTTTCAAGGTATTGAGTAATGGTTCGAACGAATTCCATTTTCGGCGGAAGAAATCCATGCCTGCCTTGTGTGCCTCTCAAATTGTGAACATTGGCTGCTCCAAAATCTGTCTCAATCAACTCGTACTCCTTCTGAGGAGATAGATATTGAATTATGAAATCCCTCATTGGAGGTAACTGAGCACTCTCAGGATCTCTGTTCATACCAGGAACTGGATTGATAATTGTAATATTTGGACGACAAAATGGGAATTGATTCAACTCACCTGGATTCAAGACATTTTGTGCCACATGTAAGTTCTTATCTGTGTCGAGGTATTTGAGAGTGCTATTCTCAGCAGTCTTTTATGACTCATATTCTTCATGATAGTGAGAAATTCCTAAGATCAAAAATTCTCTCAGAAGGTTATTCCAATCCACAACATTAGTCGAGTTATAGCTTGGAGTCGTATCTTTAAACATCAAATATCTTCGAGGAGTTTTTTCCTCAAGTAAGCTCCATGATTCTCATCTGGAGTAGTTGTTGAACAAATGCTGATGTTTGAGGAGTGACGCATGATAAGATTCCTGAGATATGTTGATGATTGAGAAATGTCTATAGAGTTCAATCAAAATGTGAATTCATTCAGGAGAATAAAAGAGATTTTCATACAAAACATAGGTCGATTCAGTCGACAATCTCCTTGGAGTTCAGCTCCTAACGAAACTTTGGCTGATTGCCCTGTCTTATCATGTGATGGAATGGAAACTAACCAAGTTGTTCAAAGAAGCGTATGCGCATTAGCGCTTATTCAACTGAGAAGGGCCAAAAATTTTTTCTCGGCACTCGTTGTGCTCTATAGCTTGAGGTAACTCCAACAGGGACTTCAAGAGGTAAATAAAAAGAAATTCCTGACTGTGAACTAACAAGTAGAGGACCAACCTTGTGGATCCCGGATTCGGCCAAAAATCTGGGAATCATCTTGTTTCGGTGAGAAATGAGAATATCTCAGAGGGTTAAGACCAATAGGCCCTCTGTTCCGAGATTCAGCTGTGAAAATTAGCGTTGGTCATATAGGCACGTGTTAAGAATTCATACGTATAGGTATACCCGCAATGCTAATGTCCCTGGCTGTATCTCGGAACAAAGGACCTATTGGCCTCAACCCTCTGAGATATCCTCATTTCTCACCGAAACAAGATGATTCCCAGAGTTTTGGCCAAATCCGTGATCCACAGGGTTGGTCCTCTACTTGTAAGTGTTTTACAGTCTCCTACATAGTTATTTAAACCTTGGCTCAAACTAAAGAATATCTAAGGTCACTGGAATGTCCACATGTGAATAGTAATTGTAAATAATGTATATGATGTAAATAGAAAGAGAATTGACGTAAGGGATGAGGAATCATCGAAATCACCTGCGTTGACGCTGAAATTGGCTCTCTCTCGTTACAAGAACAAATCGACCGCGTTCGCGCATTAGTATCGAGGGTAGTTTGCTCTGTTTCAACACTCGCGGCCTCTAGCGACTCCCGCTAATCCACAAATACAGCACTTCCTTCGTTTCTCTGGGTCCTCGTGTTCGGCCTTATCGTCGTCCAGTGTACCCAGCTCTTCTCGAGTACGCTGGGCTCTGCAGAGAGCCTGTTGGAGTTCCCGGGCTTGACGTTGGGTCTGTTCTTGGAGCTCCTGTAGTCTCTCGCACGACTTTTCTTTGGCTCGGCCAGCATCTTTTCGCATTCTTGTCAACTCTGCTCTCTTCAATTTTCCCGCCCTATGCGCCACTTTTTCGTCCGCTACCCAAACGACGAAATTACCTGCCAGCAATCGTCCTTCGGCTCCGTGCTTTCCCGAAAACTCATCGAGCCCTACAAATGGAGGATGGAGGTTCTTTTCTGCTCGAACATACGCCGCTCTAGTTTCAAGGATTTTTGCCTCCAATGCGTCCCATTCTTGTTCCTTGGAGAGCACGGAATCATCTCCCGCAGCGTCGTCATTGGTGCTCGGGGCAGGCAGGGCTAAGAGAGCTCGAAGTTGGCTATCACCATCACCGTGCAAAACAGCCCGCGTGTCCGACGATCCTCCATTCGTCCTTCCATTCAGCCGTGGGGTTGGTTCTTCAGAACCGCTTGTTCCGCTCCATGGTCCCCTGAGTGGGCGTCTGTCACAGGATCGCAGCTGTAAGTCGACTGGTGGCGATATAGGCCTCATTTTCTCATTCTCCTCTCTGTCATTGAGCGTTAGCGCATGCAAGGTTGGTGGCTCAGGAGTCTGGAGTGTACCGGACGCCCTAGGAGTGCTTTCGACTCGTAAGTCGCTCAAAGTGATCTCAGCGCCTCCACGCATGAATACTTGGAATTCTTCCCCGGGCATTTCCCAGATTCCCGCCCTAGATAACGGTCGGGCTATTTCTTGCGTTGGCGCATGGATCACCGCACTTACGGTTAGGCGGGGCTCCCTGTCACTATATGTCTCGGTAGCCAGCTGCAGGGTTGCCCTGATGGTGGCCTCCTTGTCCATTCTGAGCCCTAATGAGGTGAGGTTGAGGTTAGGAATGAGTGAATGAGATGGTGTTGATAATATTGGAACATATAAATGAAAAGACATCACTCATGAGACGGTGAGATGGATTTCCCGGACCGAGTTTTGCGTGATGACAGATCTGTCGCATTTCGGGGCACTCGCGCATTTTCTGAGCCTTTTGGCCGACCCCGCCGTGTCTCAGTGCTATTTGTCTCCGCGTGCTGATTGTTTTCCACGCAAGACGCATTTCTCGAGGGGTCGCTCGGGCTTGTATCGCTTGCAGACGGTGTGCTGGTATCCACGGTAACGCGAGATTTACGCGGTCTACCTCATCGCTTCGCTCGCGATTGCGTTTGCTCTACATTTGCACTCAACTCTACGAACTCGTCTGGCTGAAACTCGAGATCGGTATATTTTTCAACTCCACCTCCTTCGTCTTCTTCAAAATCTGCATCCGTCCGGCTATCCCCACACTCACATGGTGTGATACGGCTTAAGATCTACCACGTGGAACTTGCGAGGTGGGACGTTATCGTCATCCACATTCTCATAGACGTTTTCGCCTAATTCCACGGAGATCGTACCTGGCCCTTTGTATTCAGGTGCCAATCCTGCGGAAATCCCTTGAGCTGCTGATGACAAAATGCGATTATGCATCCAGACTTTATCGCCGACTGTATATTGCACGTCTCGGCGATGAGCATCATAATATTTGCTCTATCGCCCTTGCGCTTTGACACATTGTCTGCAGCGATTTCACGCAAATCATGTAACTTCTCCATGTGCTCCTTCCACAGGATGAGCTGCTCATCTCCCGGAGCATATTGAGCTGCTACGTCCTCCTCCCTACAGAAACTGCCGGGAGGCGTGGGCCCCTCCCAAGGTTCAGGAACGCCGGAGACAATTTGGTTGATTCTTCAATTGCCGTGTTTATGGCAAACATGAACTCAGGGATTCTTTCGTCCCAAGTATCTTGATTCTCGCGAATATATGCTGTGAGCATAGGTCGCAAGTTCCTGTTCATACGCTCCACACGGTTCGCCTGGGTATGATGAGGAGCAGAGTTAGAGTGCTCAACTCCATTTTCTGCTGGGTATTGAGATACCAGATTGTTTTTGAATTCGGAGCCATTGTCAGAGTGGAAGACTTCTGGCGTCCCAAAGCGCATGAGAATTCGTACATTGAATTGTTTGACAATTCTTCCTGCGTCGGCGCGTCTAATGGCAACAATTTCTACCCATCGAGTGAAGAGGTCCCATGGTTATAAACTCGAATAATCCCATCCCTGGAACGGTAAACGCCATAAGTGGATTAGAGTCTTCTTCCAATCCTATCTGTAGAAACGCCTTGCTCAAATCAATGATAGAAATATATCTTGCATTGTGCAGTTCTCGCAGTATGACGTCCATGAAACATTGCGGATACGCGCATAACTTCAAATTCTAGTTCAACTTGCGGTAGTCGACGCACATGCGATAAGTCCCATCTGGTTTCAACACCATGACCACGGGGCTCGACCACTGAGATTCGGATCTCCGGATGGAACCTTGTTTCAACTATTCGTTGACCTGCTTGTGCATTTCTGCTTCGAGCTTTTTCGAAATTAGATAATATTCTTGTTCGACCGGTGTGGGATCCGTAAGCTCTATCTTATGCTCTATCCACGGAGTTGCCATCATCGGCTGGTAACACCCTTTCCAACATGTTCTGCAGCACTTGTCGTTGGGTTTCTGCGACGTGTGCCAATCCGACAGAGGATATAGGTGACTCCGTGCATGAAATTGTAGCCAACCCGACGGGAAGGGGCTCCGCTCGTCCTTCGAGACGTAGCAAATTTTGTCGCAGCAATAACTTCGAATCGAACGCTCTTATCAGACCACCTCCGATCAATAGATTGGCATCTGCCTCCCTCAACACGATGGACGAAATTGTTCTGGTGATTTCTCCCACAGTAAACGGGAGTTCTACCCCTCCTACAATCGGAGTACATCTGCCCTTCGCAAGTTTGGCGCCGGGGCCATCGTACGGCACCATTGGCTGGCCTTGAGCAGCTGCTATTTGTAGACCGATTGGACCAAGGGCAGTTCGCGCAGCACCAGGATCAAACAGTGCGCGCACGCAATGATCACCGATTTCAACATCCACCCACCAACGAGGAAAGTTCTCGGGTCTGCACCCCATACTCCCGATGTTTGTTGCTAAATCGGAATACTTGCCACCTGTGGGAGTGGTCTGGGAAGATGCTTCGATGTTAGCATCGTCGAGAGGTTGGGGTTGCCCTCGATAGGTCTTGAGCTCAAGGCTGGGGACAGTAGCAACCTTACCTACTTGTCCCCCTCCGCTTTTCCCGGGCACTCCGGACACGTAAGCCCAATATGACCAGGCCATCCGCAGCCGTAGCATTGGGTATTTTTCGTGAGGCCAGCTTCTTTGGATGCGTTGTGGCGACTGGTGAATTTATCCTTGATTTCTTCGCCCCCCTCCTCGGGGTCTTTCGGCTACTTAGGCTTCTTCTCCCAATTCGTTGTCTTTGCCGCATCCTCAGGTGGTTGCTCCGATGAACTACCCGCGGCTGTGCTCAAGGTCGGCTTATTCGTCGCCTAAGGCTTGACGCTCGCATTTTTTAGCGCATCAGCTACCGCTCTCTTAATAAGCAATTTCAAATCAGGCGATGGTTTACTGGGCTCAATCCCAGCCTTAGCGCTGCGACACGCTGCTTCTGGCAAAAACGCCTGTTTGGGTAGAGGAAGCGTCTTGTAATTCTCTTCAGAATCAATCAGATATTCCGTTCCCCTAGCTTGAACTAGCGAGGAATCGATGTCACTGACCCCCTGCCTCTTCACAAGTTTTTTAATTTCAAGTATCATATTTCTGTGAAGCAAGTCCAACGAATCCTCATCTCTCCATGGCTTGTCGAATCTTGAGAGAATGGTAAGTAGACCAAATATATGGTTCTTCCTTGCCTTGAGTACGCGTCTGCGCTTCCACCACTAATTTGTGTTGGAAATTTCCATCCACGCCGTACGTGCATCGAGCGCTTGCGCAAAGATCTCCCCACGTATTCTATCTTCTACGAGCCTGACGACATCAGATTAGAGCGCCATCTGACATGAGCTCTTTCATTGCATTCAGCAAATCTTCGTCGCCAATGTGCGCTAAGGCGCGACATTCTTCTACCCTCTTGATCAATTCTTCAATACTCATGGATATCAAAAGCTCTGTGAATTTGATTTCCAGGCTCTCACTATTTTTCCAACATCCTGCCTATTGTTACCCATACTGCGACCGAGCCGACTATGAGTTCTGGTTATTGCGGTTGGTCCTCTAGGCCACCTTCCCTCAAAATCAATAAGATTATCTGTGAGTAGGTTAGGAAATTCGAACTCGTCTGCAGGGTTATGGGTCCCTGAATCTCTCATCTGATCGGTGGGTTGTTGTGCTGGTGAACTGAACGGTCCACTAGTCGGTTCGTTCCTCGAGAATGGTGTGGGAATTGGCGCGTGCGCATTCAGTCCATATCCTTCTGAGCTCAACGGGTTTGGGTGACACTACGACACTGCTGTCGTGAAATCACTCGCGTTATATCGTGTATGAGCGTTTATGTGCCTGACACTGGGAGCGTTCCCAAAAGTGACCCTTGATGTACCCTGAGGTGTTGGAGTCTGCAACGTACTTGAAGTCTGTGTTGCTGGCTGGGCGTTTGCAGAAGAACTAGCAGTAGCTGCATTGGCCACCTGAGCATTCAGTTCTGCTATGCGATCACGCATTATTTCGTTCACTTCTACTCCTCATTCTGCTACATCTATAGCACATGACAGTTAATTCAAAAGGTCCACTGGAACGTGATACTTATTACCATTCGGTGTCGCAACTACTGTCCAGTTCATGAGGTCCAAGATCCCTCTCGTAGTGTGGACCACTGTGTCAGGGGTACTACTTCCCCTCACTGACGTGACTGTAGTGGTTGTGCCAAGGTCATCGGACACAGATATTTGGTACTGGCCTCTGACTGTCACACTTGGTGGTACAGTTGCTCCTTGAAATCCTCCGGATGTTGGTATTATTGGTGTAGGTTCCGATGATGGTGTTTCTCTGGTGCGATGTATGGCCTCTACTTGCTCCATTCAGAAAGACTGCTTGCCATTCACGGCGATCGGTGTAGGAACGGAAAGCGTATGTCCTGTGTTTTGGACTTCACCGGCAGCCACATTACGCGTGGATCGAATTCTGCTATTGGTTGGATCGGTCAGAAACATGTCCTAGTTGACTTGATGCGAGCTGTCCGCGAGTGGAGGGCCCAGGTGATTTGGGTCTGTCTCTTCAGTTGATGTGTGCGCTCGCGCAATGATGAGTTGCCATTATGCTTCGTCGAATCCAATTCCTGTGAGAACCGTCTCGAGCGACACTTCTCGACGAGTTCTCGATGCAACCTCATCGATCTCTCCCGTAATCGGCACGAAATCGTCTACCCTGTACTCGCCGCGTAGCCTTGTGGCTAATCCATTCGCTCTTGCAAAGTATGAACCGGTCGTGATTAATTCTAAGTTAGTCAAAATTTCATCAATTTCTAATGTTGACTTATCCCCTATCTATTCTCGGATGCGAATGTCCATATCGAACGTACAGTTTGCGTCAGACTCCATTATTGTATACGATAATCAAATGTCCCTAGCTGATAGTCAATTGAACGCGGTGCAGCAAAAAGCATCTGCTCACTTCGGCCCAAATTTGTTCAAGAGCGTTGCAATAGCACAATGATTGACTCAAATCAGCTCAATTCACTTCAAGATGCGAAAGTCGCTCTCAACTTCATGTTTTCTGGGACATTGGATCTCGGAATCCCTCAAAAAATGAATTTTGAAAACTCCAATATTGTTTCAAGAAGTTACCACAAAGTTACTCGGAATCAAGCTAAGAGAGCATTTTTCTATGAAATTTTGGCTGAAGTGTGCGTCATTCACTTGAGCTAGGCGCAAAAGTACGAAAGGAACTATACAAATCATGTAAACGCGACCTCTTCTAACGCAATAAAGAATCTACTGGAATGGATAGCAAGATACCACTCTGAACTACTTCACGCAATTCTAAAAATATTGCGTGGATATTGATGAGTGTGGAGCGGATCTATACACGGTTTATACCTGAAAATCCTAAGCGGAACTCTGAGAAAGTTAAAATCCGAGTTCAGGGCACGCGAGCATTCTACATCCGTCCATTCTTACACTTTTAGTCTGCACCACACCTGAGGAGTGCTCATTTGCACCTGAATATGAACGTAATTCAGGGAATTCTCATTGTGCGAATTTTTGGAGAAGTGCTCTGAAATGAGCAAACTATCCCCTAGGAGGTGCATTTTTATAGTCACAATACAAAATTTAACGCAAATTCACGACTAAATTGCATGAATATTAATTATACGCGGTGCTAATGCGAGTGCGCTGCATAATTTCGCGATCCACAACAAGAATCGATTTTTTCTCGATCCTACACAATGTATCAACGAAAGAAATAACGGACTTCGGGATTTTCCGAGGAATTTTCCGGCTTCTCCATTGGGAAATCGCTTTTGATGAGCAAACACTTCTATAGAGATTGAGGGAAAAATTTTCGCGACAATCGCATTATCAGAAAAAATGCAGCGTCGATGTATTAGGCATCGCATTCGAAGACTGAAAGGCCCTATAGCGATATATATATGGGTCAGGTCAATATATTTTTGGAAAATCGTGCGCAGCCCCCCCCCCCCCCCCCCCCCCCCCCCCCCCCCCCCCCCCCCCCCGTACTACGCCCAAGTTTCAGCTCGGAAAAAATTTTGGGTGCCCGTCGGAATTTTTTGAAGTTCGAAAAAAAGCCTTTTTAGACCCTTTTTCAAAAATTTGCCAAATCGACTCAAAGGATTGTAGTGAAGTCTGCGAGGACAGATTCTCTCTGTCATTACGTCAACTTCTAAAAAAAGAATTTGATCTCAGCCCAAGATTTGACCCACGCATCTGGCGCCGAGAACTGTGAAACGCGATTTTTCCGATTTCTAGCCTTTCGTAGAATCACTGCCATTTTGAGTCATCCCAATATTTTCCGATTCAACTCAGCTCATTCCTTTTGCTTCAAAAATACCTACATTTTTCGTTTTCGAACGTCCAAATCGGTTGAGCGGCGTCTGAGTTATGACCAACTGGAGTTATGCATTTTTTGAAGAATGCCTAACTTGACCAGCTCGCCAAATGTAGGTACCTCCATCAATCGGCCTGAAACTCATGTGAGTCACTCATCAAAGTGTCCCAAATTGGTAGAGAGAATTCCGAGCTGTATATTGGCCCTCCGTCAGAGCTATAAATTTCTGAAATACCCCATTTTTGCTGTTTTTCGAGCGTTTTTTCAAGCAAATCCCCACTCGATAATCAGCTCCAACTGCGCATGCGCACATATCTACGACGCTCAGAGTATCTTCATCTAATAGCTTGTACGATTACCTCGAAAATGTGCCCACTCAGATGTCGATCGATTGGGTCGAACCGGAGATACGGCTATTTCAGAATTAAAAAACATCCAAGCTACCAAATCCGTGAGCCCCGGGATTGCCTCGACGACCCTTCCAAACTTTGAACGCGTATATCTCCGGTTCTACTCAATCAGTCCGCATCCGGGAAGAGCATTTCAAAGATAATTGCACCAGCTATCAATTGAGACCAGTTTGAATACTGAAAACTCACGCGCATGCGCAAGATGTTCACGTTTCAAAGATGAAATGACAGTTGTCAATAGTCATGATCCGTTATAAATGAGTTTTTCTGCGCATACGCGTGAGTTTTGAGTATCCAAACTGGTTTCAATTGATAGCTGGTGCAATTATCTTCGGGATGCTTTCTTAGGGATGCGAATTGATTGAGTAAAACCGGGGATATACGCGTTCAAAGTTTGGAAGGGTCGTCGAGGCAATCCCGGGGCTCACGGATTTGGCACCTCGAAAGTTTTTTAATTTTGAAATGGCCGTATCTCCGGTTCTACTCAATCAATCGACATCTAAGTGGGCACATTTCGTAGGTAATCGCACTACCTACTAGATGAAATCACTCTGAGCGTCGTAGATATGTGCGCATGCGCAGTTGGAGCTGATTATCAAGTGGGGATTTGCTTGAAAAAACGCTTGAGAAACAGCAAAAATGGGGTATTTCAGAAATTTATAGCTCTAACGGGAGGCCAATATACAGCTCGAAATTTCCTCTACCAATTTGGGACACTTTGATGATGAACTCACATAAGTTTCAGTCCGATTGATGCAGGTACCTACATTCGGCGAGCTGGTGAAGTTGAGCATTTTTCAAGGAATGCATAACTTCAGTTGGTCATAACTCAGACGCCGCTCAACCGATTCGGACTGTCAAAAACGGAAAATGTAGGTATTTCTAAGACAAGGAGAATAGCTAAGCTGGATTGAAAGAGATTGAGATGACTCAAAATGGCAGTGATTCTACGGACGGTCAAAAAACGGAAAAATCGCGTTTCACAGTTCTTGGCGCCAGATGCGCGGGTGAATTTTTTGGGCTAGGGCCGAATTCCTCCCAAACAGTTGACGTCATGACAAAAAGAATTTGTCCCCGCAGACCTCACTAGGATCCTTTGGATAAATTTGGCAAATTTTTGAAAAAGGGTCTAAAAAGGCTCTTTCTCAAACTTCAAAAAATTTCCGCGGGCACCCAAAATCTTTTTTCGAGCTGGAACTTGGGCGAAGTACTACTCTTGGTATCTACTTTCAGTAGACAAATTGGCGAGAAGTTTTGCGGAGGGGGGGGGCGCGCGCGATTTTTTAATAATATACTGACCTGACCCATATACAGTTGCGTGCAAAAGTTTCGGGCCACACTATTTTCTCTGAATGAACTTGCTATAATCTAGAGTAGGGGAAGATAGACTGTCATATTCCAAACACTATGGACTAAATTCGAAGAACTTATGAGTAACGTACACTATCAACGAAGTAACTATGGGTCATTCACACATTTATGAAAATCGTATGCTCAAAAGTTTCGGGCCACGTTTTCGATCGCGAAATCCAATAACATTGAGAGCTTGCAAGTATGTTTACATTCATATAAAAGCTTTTACCCAGGATAGCTTTGAATTTTGCTCAGTTCTGTGTTGTTAAAATGCCGAGACGGACGCAAGTACAAGTACGTGAAAGTGTTATAAGGCTGCACAAAGAAAGGAGATCTTTACGTGATATC
>JAPYYZ010003571.1:0-21554 GCA_030522705.1 Eretmocerus eremicus
ATTGACTTTCATTTCATTCAAGCGTTGTGCTCTTGACGAGCCAATGACTTAAATTTTCGATCATTGCAAATGACTCTCACTCGGTCTAAAACTCTGCGTCGAACTCACGCATGTCCCGCCGTACGTCCGGGTATGGATCGGAAGGTCCGAGTTAACTTCTGTAACGCTGTCCGATCAACGAAATAAGATCGTAAGTGGGAGATGCGAAGTTTTCCATGTACAATCATCGATCGATCGAGCGTCTCAAGACGCTGTATTTCTCACTTGCGAGCTTCTTGCGTAAAACTATTTACGATTTTTTCCACATCCGAGTCCTCCCAGAAGTTGTAATCTACAGTTATTCAAATAATTATTATAGTTTCAAAATCTCTTTCCGAGCGTTGAATGCAGTCCTTGCTCGCGTGGCCAGTAATTTCAGAAGCTCCTTTTTTTCGACAAAATTACTTAAGAAAGTATAGTTTGCGTAAATTGGCAGCATTGGTGTAGAAGATAGATTTTGATTGTTACTCAATGGAGGTGATAGTATTACTATGTTCCTGGATTCATGGAATATTGAATTATTTCAGCAAAATAAGTTTTTCCTTCCTTCCAGTATCAAACCACCAGGAACTACCAAGTGAAGGGAGGAGAATGGATTTAGAGATTGGTTTCGCGTCCTCTTGCGAGGTAGATGGGACAACATCCGAGGAAATTCAGCGTATCATCGATGAAATTGTTAAAAATTACCATGAAAAACAAGTATCAAACTAATATGAAAATGGGAATAGTAATTATTTCTCAGAACAACAAAGAGCGTGAATTACGAATTGCCAATTACAAATGAGAGCAGGAATATTGTGGGATGCCACTTCATTATTTCATGAAGTCTACACTCAGATCTATCAATTACAGCTACATTGATTTGGTACTCTAGCGGTCTAGATGGGCTTGTCGGCTTTTGCTCTTCATGAGTAGAGGTTCCGTAAAGAATTCTCAAATATCATAGAATCTTTATATTTCGTCACCCTTGCAACAACCCTTCATCGTCACGATTAAATCTTAGCAGGCTTTCGTTCCATCTTTCAATTCCCCCACATCCTGACCAATAGACTATTCCATCGAATCTGCTAAATATTCTTCATTCGTCTTACAAACCTTCTAATGCCTGAATTGTCGACAAAATCCAGCAGAATAGTATCCACGGAGGTAAGAACCGCCCTTGATGCGAAGGGCGCGAAAACTGCCTCACACCTACCCATTGACTGTTTCATGATTGAGCCGAACGCAAGGGTTCTCTGAAATATTCTTAGGAAGTAAAGACTATATAAAGCCTGTGTATTGCGCATTATACGTAGAAAAAAATTTGCTAATTCATCCAAACGAATTTTGTTGGATTCTGAATTGTTAGACTGACAATAGAATTACGTAAAGTCTGCAATTCATGTCTTGGACATCCCCATGGTAGTGACAGTTTGAGTGTATAAAGCCCACTTGGTGTAGAAGTGATGAATTATGAGTCTCAAAACTATTGAGCCATATACTTTCAGATAGATTACACAGGAGAAAAATACTCCCCAAGCGTATATGCTCGACTTGGAGAGCAATGCCGTGGGATTGCCGAAAGATCGGATAGAAATCTTGAAAAATAGAATTTTCCGACGGCGCCGAACTTTTGCCAAGCACGACACAAACAAAAGACTCCATCTCTGTTTACAGTACCGCAAATAAATTCTAGACATTTCCCCAACTTCAAACAGGCTCATCTCAGAATCTATAAGTCGTATTGAGGAGATTTTAAGAAAAAGCATCTTAAGGAACAGAAGAATTTTCATTTCAATGGCTTCTGATTATTTCTAAGATTTTTTCAGACGGCACCAGCTTGCAAAACTTAGAAAATTCTCAAGATGCCCCCTCCATTGAATTTTTGTAACTTTTTGGAGCAAAGGAATAGACCAACTCTGAAGAAAGTATCTTAGAATGTGGAAAAAATACTACATACAACAAGTTTTCCTTGCGATAGAGATCTTAATGGGGAATATATGGCAACGGAATGTATGTAGTTCAAATATTTCCTTATGAATACAGAGAAAGAGGAAAAATGTCATCCATGAAAATGCATCAGACATCATAAGGAGAGATTCAGTGATGTTTACATTTCCTAATCTTAGTATTTGCCTACACATATTTCTATGTAAAATGGTTACAGTCTGTAGCAACGGAAAAACGTTTTCTCACGTGAAAATCGCTAAGAATAGCTACAAGAACTCAATGCTTGATACGAGATTGAACCTAATACTTATGAATATAGAATCAGATATGGTCGATTCCGTTAAAACTGCATTATTCTGACCCCCAAGACCGGCGGGGGAAAAGAAATTGGTCAGAATTCATTTTTGATAGGAGCTCCCAGATGCTTTCAAAGCTTGTTTCCTAGTGGTGATTCCAGTCATTTGAACGACATTTCCATCGGTTTCATGACGATAAATGCGACTCAGTCCAAAGAACCTCCAAAAACCCTGCGAGGTTTTGACGCGATACTGGCTTCCAAGATACTGGTTTTTAACGAAAGAAGTTGTCTCAGAATTTATACTTTTCCATGGTAAGGTGTGTACAAAAGAAATTTACAGGATACCTATGTCAAGTTGGGCTCGATTACTATCTAGCCACGACACTGGCTGCTCTTATTTTGCAGTGAAAAAATGGTAGATCTTTGTCACATCTGTTGTTAGATGAGCAATCTACGGCTAGAGTAGAAGTTGATTTCTAAACTTGAACCCTTTTCAATGATAATTTGAATCGGTACAGAATGGTTCTGGCCCCTAAGAAATGTTTGAGCAGTGATTCAGTGAGTACCTCGCAAATTCAGCAAAATGCTAGGGACAAAATCTCGATTATAACCACATATCCAAAAAATTTTTCAAATATCTGTTTCTGTGATAGATGTACCATATCATAATCGAATGATAGTCTTTCACACCTTAGAGATTGAATGGGCAACATTTCACGCTAATGGCACGCATGTAGAGTGCGAGAGTCGTGCTTGGGACATGCCACGATACTGGCTTTTTGGGTTTTCATAATTGCCTGGACTCAAGGTCGTGTAAAAGCTCTACCTCACCGACATTCATTATAAAATGTTTTAAAATGAGACAGAACAATATTTTGAAAAAGTAAATTCAAGCTACCCTGAGTATTGGTAGAACGAACCACTGTGTAAAATTTGAAGCGATCCATTGAAAGCTATTGGAGTAATTTGAATCATAGTACAAATATATTGTGATTACACTACAGTTAAAATTACTCCAAGCACTTTTGACAGATTGCTTCAAAATTTCACACATTGATTTATTGTACCGATGCGCAGGGCAGCTTGTACTTACTTTTTTGAAATATTGTTTTGTTTCATTTTGAATCAATTTATGATGAACGTCGATAAAGTAGAGCTTCTTCTTCCCCTTAACGGGAGATGGTTTATACCTTCAAAAACTAATGTGCCATCTAATATTCGATATAATACACCATGGAAAAATAGTAGAACAAGAGGTCTACTTCATTTTCTATGATTGCTGGCCCCCGACAGCCCATACTGCAGTTTTAACAGAATCGACCATATCCTAGAAAAAGTGGATTTGATGATGTCATATAGATGATTTTGCCTCGAATAAGTCGAGAAGAAAGATTCAGGAATATAAAAACTACGTATTTCGACCATACTCCAGCTTCTTGATTTTCCTTACCGGAGGCTGAGTGAGGCCTCCTGCAGTGCGGGGCCCTGGCCCCATCCGCAGTTGCACAATTGTACACGTGACATTTCGGTCTTGAGAAGTCCATGTGTCAGCAACTCATTGGCACGATTTCAGAACTTTCGTGGAATTAAAGATTTCAATCCGATATATTTTTGGTCATATGACAAATCAATCAGAAAATGACTCTTATCATTGATCACCATTCCATGCTCATATAAGTTTAACTGAAATCATAAAAAAAAACTTTAGATAACTTTAAAGTTTTGATATATAGGGTCAATAATATAAAAAGTTAATAATAATATACAATTATAATATAACTATAGAATAAACCAGTCCAAACATAGCATTAGATTTCAAAACGATTTATCGCTGCTGGACATTAGAGTCAAAATTGGATCAACATAGGATACAGGAATCCCTTGCCATTCGTGGAACTGATCATCCGCAGTTATGTAGATTCGCGGATTGAGAATTGATACCCTCCCTTAATATCCGCGGAAAGAAAACATGAGGATTTGCAGTTTGGCGGAGAACTTGAAATAAGTTCATCGCAAACTTAACATGTTTTTGCCTCAAGAACGAGTTTTGGTTTGAAGGAAATACATTATACCAAAGTATACTACGATGAAACTAGGAGTAATAATTAAAATAAAATGATAGCAATCAATGATGTAGCTCAGATGAAAAATAGTACTTCTTGAATTCTTGAGAAACGAGTGACTGGAAAAGGTACACGAGGATTCAGAGATGTGGCTCAATTGAAGGGTCGTATCAATGTTTAGGGGATGTCGGATACCGGCATTGACGAATTTTCACATTTTCCCACGAATTCTTGAAATATTGCAAAGATTGATAGTAACGCCTATTCTAGACGACTTGAAGAATCGGCGTTACTTTAATGATCTGCGATACCTCAAAAATTTGTCGAGAAATTTGAAAACTGGAAATTGTCGGTAAGCATGCAATTGAGATGGGACTCCGACATGCCCTTGAAAAACTGAATTGATACGAAATCTTCAAAAGCATGATGGAAAATGGAACAGAGAGAGTGTGAAAACTAAAACTAAACTCTTTTCAATTGTGAACATGCCATCAATTGCAAAAAACATTGATGAAGCTCTTGCATTGGGCACAATGGTGATGGAAAGACTTCAATTGAGGCTAGGTACCAGATTGCTCTCGAATCTCATGAAGGATTTTAAACATTGTCGAAACCAACCCAGATAAACACTTTTGACAGACTACTTTCAGATGCAACGGAGAAGATGGTGAGATACCGGTGAAATCAACACCTGTTTTCGAGTTCAAACTCTTCATAATAATCCAGAACGCAACCCTCCTATTCTCATAAAACTCATGTATTCACATTCGCGGTTTTAACATTCGCGGTACTTTTTCGATATGCATTAACCGCGAATGTCGAGGGTTTCTTGTGTTGAGAATTGCAAGTGAAAACTCTTTCACAATTGTAAATAATGTATTCATTGTAGAACAACTTTACTCTTTTGAATCTTTGAAGTACTAGTATTCTGAACTGAAAAACAAGAACTGTCTGTAACTCGACAAGTGAAACTTAAAATGAGAGTATACCACTACCCTTAAGGAACAAAGCTGTGAGAAGCGAGATGAGTTATGCGAAAGCAATTGAATTATTCAATGAGCTTCCAACTGATCTCAAAAGATTAGACGATGACAAAAAAACTGTACTTAGAAAGTGGAAAAATGGATTCCTGTAAATATTCTGTGAATATTTAATAATTTTTCGATTTTCAAACACGGTTTAAAATGGTCAATAAATTTTGAACATGTCCAGTGTATGTACTGAACTACGTTTTAGTTTGTAGTTATAGTCATTACTATTCTTTCTTCTTTTTTTCGTTTCTTTTCACTTTAAATTTAGTATACATACATATAAATCCAGACCTATGCACAGGTAACATTATTGACCTCTGTATGATCTACTGTAACTTTACTGAGCTGAATAAATACAAATTCAATATAATAATGATTTCTGACATGATTGCTGATGTTTCTTTCTTAAGTGGACTTGTAGTTCAAGCGTCGTTTTCAAATGTCTATCCGCTCAATCGGCACTCTTGTTTTTTGCATAGTTATTCTCAAAAATGTATTTATAGTTGGACCAAAACATTCTCGATCATTCATAAAAGATCATGGAATAGTTGAGTACTATCTTTTATGTCTTTTATTGAAAACATATCCTGGCATTTTTAAAATTAATTCAGATAACAACTGGGTGGCAAACTTGATGGATGCCATATATATTATCAAGGTGATTGATTCATTCATATATTTATTCAATTCAATGAACGACTAGAAACCGTTTGCAAAGTAACTGACAAAGGCCCTAATAGAAAAATATAACGCTCAATACATTAATTATACTTCAATAGTTTCTGTTTAGCAGAATTTTTGAGTTAAGATATATAGAATCGGCAAAACAGTCAGACCAAATCAGCTGCTCATTTGCAAATTCAGTTATCCGATTCATGGGAGATCTAATTTGGGCAAGGATTTCGGGGCACATTTTGCGCAGCAGTCTGGGTAAGGCAATTTTGAATCTCCCTGGACCAACTGACCCTCATCTCCACAATTAACCGATCCACAGCTGAAATCAACCGTCATTATTATCAACACCTTTGTTAGACCTGAGGATTTAGCGGAAGTTATTTCCAGTATCGAACCTTTGAATTTCAATTATTCGACCGTTGGCGACGTATTGATTGCATCCTGCATTCTCGCGCCTTTGATCCTCCAGGCACTGCTCGACTGTCTTGTCTTCTGGACACATCAGGAATGCTACAGAGCGTTTATTACGCGGTCTCCCGGTCGCTGGAATAAAAACCAAACATTTCAATGATCGCAAATTATTTTAAAGCGCAGCTCAACTAACGGGGATGTATGTGACATTAGGATGACATTTTCTTTTCAACTTCTTCCCCGGTGTTTCCGTTTCCATGTCACAAAAAATAAGATTAACGTTTCCAAAGAGATGGAAGAAAATTTTCTGATAGATACGGAAGAGTCATCTATCTTTAGAATAAATATATGGTACCATGCTTACATTTTAGATAGGTGAACGGAATATTAACCTAACTCTAAACAGTCATATCTCGAAATCTACGGGTCGTAGAAAAATTTGAAAAAAAGCATTCAAAAGAGCAGGAAGAATACTAATGTTTTTCGGTTTTTACTGATTTTTTGAACATTTTTTAGATGATCTTAGCAGCTCGTGAAATTTGTAAAAATTTCGAAATTTTTCCACATTATTGTTATACAGGCGTTCCTGTTTTTACGCGGTTAATTGGGACTACGGAAGAGCCGCGGATAAAAAATCCACGTGAAAAAAGCATTGTCCTTGTGGAAAAAGGGGGGTTCCAGACAAGCTTCAAGAATTTGGTTGAAGTTAGCTAGATTCTATTCTTCAGAAGAAAGTATTCCTTCGAGTTTAATGGATATTTATCAAAGATCAATATGCATATCCTGTATAATGAATATTAATAAAATACATCTCAAAATTTCACTGTAAATGGATATCAGAAGGCTTTTATGGACGAGGTTTGAAAAAATCGGTCACTCGAGTCTGCTTTATGCTTCGCATGAGGTCTCTCTTCGATGTTACTTCTTCGAGTGTATTTGACGTTTTTAGAATGAATTCCAACTTGGATAAATCTAGCCCGAATACTTTGTTCATTATCACGAATCGTCCAGATCATAGATTCATTCACGTGTTTCTTGTTGTAGACGTATAACGTGGTCGAATACTTTTAAGGATGCATAGCCTGACTTTGAAGTGTATTGTCTTACTTTGAATTTATCTGCAACTGAACAAATCTTCTCTCCAGCTTTTAAACGATCAAGAATTTTGACTTAATCCTCTAAACTCATGACTTTCTGATAGACAATCCGCGTATATTCAAAACCGCGTACAAAAAATCCGCGTAAAAACAGGAACGCCCGTACCTGTATTTTTTTCTCAAATGAAGATAGCTCAATTCTGAGAATAGCATATTAAAGAATGGAAAAATGCCACGTGTAGCTATTTTTTGATCAGTTTTAATCCATGTGCTGAAGAGAACGTGAACCCTGAAAATTGTAAGCTTCGGGCCGAAGTTACGGTATGATATCTTTCATGACCGGGGCCGGGGGGCCGTCACACCCCAGGGCTTAAGAGCCCTCCTTGCGGTACCAAGGGGTTGAAAAGTCAGGAAAAATGTTTTTTGCCAAGAGACAGGAAGATTTTACGAGATCTGCTCTACGGATCTTGCCACGGAAATTCTCTCAGACTTCCAGTGATTTCCAAAAACTATTGCTAAGAATGTAAAATTCGAGAGAATCTACGGTGCTGTATTTTCCCTCTAACCTCCTGGGTTTAGGAGGTTAGAGTTCTGGAAGAATCCTACCAATACATATGAAAATTTTACAGGATTTAATCTATGGGATTCATTCCAAAATTTTCTTCTGTTCTTCAGTGACTCCGAGAATTTCCGAAAAGTATTTTATGGCCTTCAAATATTCCGGATGATACTATGCCAGAATCCATTCCACTGCTTCGGATGAGTTTCATTAGATAGTGGAAGTGATGATGACACATTCGCGACCATAGCTTCTAGCTTCTTTAGCTGGATGAAATATCGCTTCTTGGAACTTCTGATAAGAAATGGAAGACTCTAAACTGAAACGTAACATCTGTCATTTGTCTCATTCCGCAGGGTAGAGCTTCCAACTTTTTTGTCTAAAGTCCAATCTTGGTAAGGCCTTGAGCAAAACTATTCGCGAAATCTTCCGGGAAGCGTACTCTCTGAACTTTTCGGAGAGTCAATGGCATTCGAAGCTTTCCCCTACAAAATGAGAGGCATGACGTCTGTTACGTTTTGGTTTAGAGTTGTCCATTCCTTTCCAGAAGTTCCGAGAAGCGATATTTCATCCACCGGAAGCACCTAGAAGCTACAGACGCATGAGATTGTGTACTCTGCCAATTTTCACATCGAAAACGTTCTTTGCGATAACTCTTGAAATCGCTGGAGGGCTAGGGAAATTTCCTTTCAGCAATTTTGCTCATAAGTTAGGCCCACCTCAATATTTTCCCTGTACCTTGGCTCATTTTGAAGCTTGTTTCAAAATTTGTACATAAACTGAAGGGCGTCTAATTTGAACAAACTGCTCTCCAGATTTACAAAATAGTAATTTTCTGAGAGTTTCTGCAAGGGTGTGCTTAATTTTCCCCCATTGTCTCACGAAAACGTATAGAGATATGATTTGCTCTTGGTATAGATTATATAACATCTCCAGACATGTCATAGTGTCGATATGGTTCTCAATCGATTCTTTCACTCCACGGAGACTATACTCTCAGACGTCCAATAGTGCGAAAAAATATATATATATATAATGCATCAGATCCAGTGGAGAGTGAAGCAAGAGTCAGAGAGTAGGCATTCTATCAAATTTTTACAAAACAGGATATCAAGTTTGGTTGGCTTGAAATCGTGAGTTAAAATATAATTCTAAAAAGCGCGACCAAAAATTGAACGAATATTAATCTAATCAAATGTGAAAAGTGATGTCGTTAGTACATGTACATGTCAAAAATGAATCAAGATCACCATCATAATGTGGGTGATGATAATACTTAAAAGACCGATCATACTCTCGTATCAATTCTGATACCATTACTATGCTCACGACGAATGACACGTAGACTATTTATACAGGAAATCGGGACAACTGGTGAAGAAAAAATATGCTTGGCTAGGCTGAATCGTTATCAAATGATGCCGGGGATCACTCCAAGAGGGAAGGCATATTCTACATGAGAAAGCTGATGACTTATACGGTCCAATAATGAATTATTCCAAGCAGACATCTAATCAGCACAAGATGAAATAATATCCGATGGTATATTTAAGGAAGAGGTCAGCAATTGGCCAGATATTTTTTTTAAATTACTTCATTGTAACTACTTTATTCCAGCTTTTTGGGAATCCTCTTTTCGCAACGTATTTCCAAAGAACTCGGCGAAGTTTCAGCGATTCGGGTGACCCACGGGAGCGATCATCACTGGAATCTCAGTGGATTGAGTGAAAAGTTAGTCTCGTCAACTCTTTAGCGAAATCTTATAGCCTCACTGACGGATTAGTTACATCACTCAACAACTTTTCAGTGAGCTTACTGGAAAAAGCTTCAGAAGTTCGTTCAGTTTTACCATGAAATCAAATAATTATTATGAGCACGATCTGTTGTATTCTAATCTAACAAGATTCTGGATATATTTTTCCAGCAGCTGTACCAGAGATTCAGAAACTAGATTGTATTTATCACGGATCTTTCTAGATTGCTATTGAGACGTGCTGCTTCGACAAAAACAATAATTGGGAAAAAGTCGAAAAGCAAGAATGATTCGAATTGTAAGCTACGCTTTACTTATCTGGATTCTGGGTCAATTGAATACTTGATTGACTTCAAAAATTAAGCATTGAATGCTCAAAAACTTAGGTTGTTTATAGCGTTATTATAGTTTACGTTATTCTATTGTCATGAAATCATTATTATATTTCTACCACCGATTCTTTTGTATACTCATGTAAAGGGCTGCGAAGCTCGTTTATTGATTTAATCAATAAATAATAAATAAATAAACAGAATTTTCATACCCGCAATATTGACCATCACACAAAAAACGACGGCAGTGAGGAGGAATCCGCTGAAGAAATTCATGTCGATGGGAGCTAGAAAATGATACTTTGTATTCAGTTGCTCACGAAACAGTCGAAATTTCTTTACTTCCAGCTTATATAAGCGATATCTCCCATTAGCTGATACACCCTCACCACTATCCCAATCTATATTTGGACGGCTCCGAACTCTAACGGAATGAACGCCATTTTGGTCAAAATCGAGTTTTGCTTTCTCAAATGAGAAAGCCTTGTAGTCGCCACAGCGGAAATTGACCCTCTGCACTCTTTCTCTTGCATTTTTCTCCCATCCATTAGTTCAAAACCATACCAAAACAATGCGTTTTTTATCTACTCGACGAGGTCTTTCCAATGGTGAAGCTCATTTTTTGCTACACCTCTCTATAAATTTTCTGTAAATCGATTTAGGGTCCTGGATCTTCGTGTCAGTGTGTGTGTGTGTGCGCGCGCGCGTGTGTGTGTATATACAGATGGTCGGGTTTTTTGTTCGCGAAAACTCCCACGCGGTTTACTCGTTCACTCCCAAATTTTGCACACTTCTTCGAGGCCACTATTTCATGAAGCCAGTCTATTTCCAGCTCTCCATCTTCAATACTCTTGGATTTACAAATTTTTCAAGAAGCACCGTTTCATAACTGAAAAATTCATAAAATCGACACTTTTACATCGAATTCGCCTAATCTGCCTTCTTCAAACCTTCCTTTGAGGTCGTGTAAAAGCTCTACCTTACCAACATTCATTATAAATTGATTTAAAATGAGACAAAACAATATTTCGAAAAAGTAACTCCAAGCTGCCCTGCGCATCGGTACAATAAATCAATGTGTGAAATTTTGAAGCGATCCGCTTAAAGCGTTCGGAGTAATTTGAATTATAGTGCAAATATATTGTAATTACACTACAGTTCAAATTACTCCAAGCGCTTTTAACGGATCGCTTCAAAATTTTACACAGTGGTTCATTCTAACAATACGCAGGGCAGCTTGGATTTACTTTTTCGCTCCCGCGGCCCAAACTCGACCCCCCTTTCTCCCCCCCCCCCCCCACCCCCCCCCCCCCCCCCCCCCCCCCCGGGTCTCCTCGCTCCGCTCGGGAATCCATCGGTCCCAGGGCCCGAAATGGAGGTACGAAACCCGGGTCGAAAAGTACTATTTCAAAATATTGCCTTGATTCATTTTCAATCAATTTATGATGAATGTCGTTAAAGTAGAGCTTCTTCTTCTTCTTAGAGATCTGAAAAAGTTACTTCTAACTCATTTTTATCTCCTCAATCCAATGGGATTTTCAAAAAATTTCCATCAGCCTTCGTTTTTTATTTGAAAAAATTAGAAGTTTGTAAATCACTTATATTCTCCTAGTTTCCCCAAATTTTCCTTTAAAATTCTTCAAAAATTATTCCTAACTCATTTCGTCTCCCAAATATAAAGTCATCCCGGAACAATCCTATAACTTTCTGTTCCCTTTGAGAAAATTAAAAATTTGTAATTTTGGCAAATTTCCCCGAATTTGACTCTTTGAAGGGCGAAACGCCCTAATATCAAGCGTAGGGTCAAAATTTTTTCCATATCTTTCATCTATCATTTGAAAACTTTCCATCAAAATCTTTTGATCCGACCTCGAATTGAGAATCTTCGAAAGGTACACTTGTCAAAATGGATTGTGTCTCCAGCAGATTTGCTGTGTATACATTAGCTCGCCAGAGCCGAAAAGTCATACAATAATTTGACTCTTTGACTTTAGAATTTTGGAAAAATTATTCTCCGTCTCTATTTTAATGTGGTTCAAGATGAGTGAATGGAATACCAATAATGATAATCTGAAGTAGGAGATTTCTAAAGTTTGGTATTTGGAATCGTTTTGAGAAAGCATACTGCTAATCTCTTTTTTGCAGCGTATTTCATTGGAAACAGTAGGAAACGTGCTTTGCAATATATGCGAGTGATTCCCCAAGCAAAAATTGCTTCAGATTCCACGCCACCGTGATACTATTTCTCAAGATGTAACGGAAGACGCCTTTTTTCCGATCCAAAATGGAAAAAATCCACATTCTATTCAAATACGCCAGCCAACGGCGCCCGACGACTTCGGAACGATCAGCTGCTGTTCGGTACATGATAGCAAAGTAGTCCGTGTTATTTAGTGATGTTTACGACCATAGGCATGGTCATGATGCGAGTAATCCATCATAATTGTGCTGTGCCAATCATGTAAGAACCAACCTATGCATCAAACACGGGAGCAGGAGCGGAATTGATTTGCTGCAGTGTGCACCTGTCGCATACGGTCGTACATATCAGGTGGTTGTTCCAAAATTTTGATCTTTTTCTGTTTAATAACAGTCAAAGATTTTCGAATCAGACGACTCGTAATCGTAAGGCCAAGCGAATCAAACCACGTTTTGAAGTTCTGCCTGTGCAGAGAGATAAGTTCGTCTCCACGGCAAAGTTTGAGCAAGTGATCACGAATTGAACAAAAAATATACGCTGATGAAAGAGATCAGCAGAATGCTTTCTCAGAGCGATGTCATTTATCATAATTTTTTTCATGCTATTCTCATACATGTAAGAATACCGATTTATCTTACCGCGATTGATACGCTTGATACATAAACGGATGAATCTAAGAGTTATTATTGTGAGGTGTTGGCAATTTCAAAACTTTCCATCGAAATAATCACCCATTTGAATAAATTTACAACTATTATAGTGGTCAAAACAGCAGCAAAACTGTTGAAAAAAGAATATGTGATTGGGAAAATGGATTTTCCTGCGCATGGGCAATTTTCTGCAGCTCTGAAAGTATTTTTAATTAACAGCACGCGTAATTTTCTTTGCGGATGGTACTTGTAGAAATCGATTGGATGTGAGGAAATTGGAGTTATACAGATGTTTCGAAGTGGGAAAAGATCTAGCAAGTTTCCGGAGCCGAGAGTGGCTCGTCGGTTCTCCTAATCTTTGAACGCGCACGTCTCCTGTTTTATTTCATCGAATGGATTCGAGTAAGAGATCATTTCAAAGGGAATTTGATGAACCGTCGGTTGAGACTAGTTTCAAGACTCAGAATTTGCGCACATTTGAAGAAAAATCACGTGATTACGGGATATAATTTAATTTGTTAATATTTCAATTCACGAAATGTGATTTTTCTGCGCGTGCAGATGATTTATGAGTCTTAAAACTGATCTCAATTAATAACTGCTTCAATTTGCGCACATTCGCAGAAAAATCACGTGATCACGGGATATAATTAAATTCGTTAATAATTCAATTCATGAAATGTAGTCTT
The DNA here is from genome assembly GCA_030522705.1 of Eretmocerus eremicus. Classification (NCBI taxonomy): domain Eukaryota; kingdom Metazoa; phylum Arthropoda; class Insecta; order Hymenoptera; family Aphelinidae; genus Eretmocerus; species Eretmocerus eremicus. Next base: position 13,727 of record JAPYYZ010003571.1, read on the forward strand.
TCTGCGCGTGCAGATGAATTATGAGTCTTAAAACTGATCTCAATTGATAACTGCTTCATTTTCACACAGAATGACTAAAATCGATTCGATGAGTAACGCCGGCGATTTACGCATTTGAAGCTCGGAAGGGTTGTCGACCCTTTTCGGGATCCGGATTTGGTACCTTCGATTTTTCCTCCTTCTGGGAAAGCTAAATCTGCGGTTTTCTCACATCCAATCAGCATCGCAGAGTAGCCATATTGAAGGAATTGTATATACCGGTGGATCAAAAATATTCTCGGAGCTCGAAAACATTATCCGTGCACAGGAAAATTCATTTTGCGAATCAAAAATTGCTCTGACAATTGTTGTACTATTCCCGTATATAACAAATGTCAACTGAAGAGACAGTATAAAAGTATGTTGTTCTACTATTAAAATAAGATTTCTCTTGCCTAAGAACATTTTCCCTCGTTTTTGCCGCGCCATGACACTACACTCGAGGAAAACTAATCCCGCTATAGGCCCCAAAAAAGCCGGGCCTCGCTCATATAATTATGTTGATTTTTCTAAATTCCATGAGACTCTGTAAGGTCCTGATGAGACGTAGGTATTTAATTTCATGCAAAGGATAATTTGATTGACGACATTTCGTAGCCATCACCCGCCGGTTAGAGAGCCGTTCTCATTTTCTTCGAACCCCTTAGAGGTTTGGATCAAAAGAAGAAAAGACAAATGTTTTACAAACTCAAATCTACTTTCATCTTCTCCTCTTTTGATTCAAGACGTTCGAGAAAAATGGGAACGCCTCGAGCGCTTCTTTACATGGCGCAAAAGTGCGTATATATTTTCGAGCATACTATGCTATCCGGGCTTTCCCAGTTTTCTTAAACATCCTTGCGATTTGAAGTTTTTCAATCTGCACCGGAATACTCGGGTGCAGATACGTGCTACGTACGTAGTAAATTTTTTAATGAGATTTTTCTATGAGTTATTCCTAATGTCTCAAATCCCTGAGTTACTAGAAATGAATCACTTCTTTGAGGCAGGATTCCTTGCGATAATAGAAAATAGAATGTATATTGATAAAAGCTTTCATTTATTCTTACTCGTGTTATAAAAAATACATACTAGTACACGAAATCGTGCATAATACCGTGATTTTTGAGCTATACGTTTCTCAACATTCTTGTATATACATTATTTTCGATCATTCCATTCTGTTCGTTTTTGTGGCTCTGCGCTAGGGTTAGTCGTAGCAATTCTCAGAATAATGGTTTTTACGCTATCAATGTGCACTCCTTACACCATATAACGATTGCATGTACAAACATTTCCGGCAAAATTGGTGATACCATCATGAGGCCATAAGAGTTCTTTGAGTCAATTGAAAAAAACACGAAAGATTCGCACTAGTTTCAACGAAACACTACTCGTTGTCGTAGCAATGTCACAAGATCACCTAGCATGATCAATAAATTGTTAAAATCACAATTTCAAACACTTTCAGGCTGGTATTATGAAATTTTATGACTCTTTATAGGTGCCTTTCGTCCGACTCACATCATGAATTTTGTAATTGATAGCTTCTCTTCAGTCCTGTGAATTAACCATATGACAAATTTGAATTTTAGGGATCATCCGTCTCAGTTGTGGTAATTCCCCCAAAAAGTGTTGATATAATCGCCAATTGCTGACCACAGCCCCAATAACATCAACTGATATCGTTTCATTTTTTGCTGATTATGTGTTTGCTTATAATAATTCATTATTCAACCGTACAAGTCATCAGCGTTTTACATAGGATTTTTCCTTCCTGTCGAACTGATTCTAGCCATCATTTGAGGATTCAGCCAAGCATGTGTTTTCTTCACCAACCATCCAAATTCCCTGTATAAGTATTCTACGTGTCACTTGTCGTGAGCATAGTAATGGTATCAGAATTGATATAAGAGTGTGATCGGTCTTCTAAGTCTATTATTCTAATCATCCACATTATGATAGTGGACTTCTTAATTCGTTATTGACATGTACAAACATTACTCTTCACGTTTGATACAATTAATATTCGTTCAATAACTTTTTTAAATTTTTCGTCGATGTTTCTAAAATTGTATCTTAACTCGCGCTTTGAAGCCAACCAAACTTGATAGGCTGCGTTGTAAAAAAGTGGATGGAATGCCTACTCTCTGACTTTTGTATTACTCTCCACTGGATATGAAGCATTCTTAGATGCATTATATTTTTCTTTTTTTCGCACTATTCGACGCCTGAGAGTAGTCTTCGTGGAGTGAAAGAATCAATTGAGAACCATATCGAGGTTACGACATGTCTGGAGATAGTAATCGATACCAAGAGCAAATCTTATTTCTATGCGTGTTCACAGCAGATTTTAGTTCCGGAATAAGTGCTCCGTGGCACGTACACGAAACAAGTTAGAGCTAGTTCGGAGTACCAGTTTTAATAAAGAAAACATATGTAATTTGAGGATTTAATTCTTCGTTCCAAAAAATATTCTTTGTAAAGTAATTTTCTCAACATCGGTAAAAATAAGTTAGCGTGATAGTTACTGGACGAAAACTTCCAGAACATCGATATTCAAACAGCAATTTTGACTGAAGTCGAATCGTACATCCCCCATACAATTCACGTATATTCAGCGTACAATTGTTAATGTCGTTAGTTATTTCCTTCTTTCAAAATGATCTGTGATTTGAATAGTCAAATCACTGTATTTCAAGCATATATTTCCAAGATTATGCCTTTTTTGATGACTCTCTTGACGATTCACCTCTACTGAACCACTTGTGATGGAAATATATAGTCAACACTTCCTCTCAAAGGCGTGGAAACCTTTGCAATACATTCAACGGTATTCTCAATCATTATCTTCCTGGTCAGATCTCAAGATGTCATACAAATTTCACAAGTGATTTTCAAATTTGACCCAATTCTCAATCAATTCAGTGAATGTCTAGAATTTTCATTGAGAAGAAGTATATGGCATTCTTTCCCACTTTAAGGGCATGTCGCAGCCATGCAGCGTGTGCGACGCGGCCTCGCGGTCTACTCGGTAGTAAAATGGATTCTACAAGGAAGTGGGATGAAATACGGCAAAACGAGGGGGAGGCGAATCTAAGTCTCTTGATTGCCAAAATTTCGAGACTAGTCAGAGGTCTGTGCGTGCAACACTTTTTGCAAATAATGTGCACAAAGTTTGTGAATCGAGCGGCTTTAGTCTCGAACATCAACAGCTTGCGCAGCTGCTCAACTTGCAAACTTTGTGCTCATTATATGCAAAAACGATTGCATGAACAGATCTCTAACTGGTCTAAAAATTTTGGCAATCGATAGACTTAGATTCGTCTTCTCCTCGTTTTACTCTATTTTGTCCCACTCTCCTGTGAAACCCATTTTTCAACCAGTCAGACCCCCGCACCCGTGTCGCAGACGCTGCGTGGCTACGACAAATCCTTTACTTATTAGAAATGAATCATTTTTTAGTCAGGGTATGGAGTTGACTAGGTATCCAAAAGATCCAACAAAGAGAAGCAGATTGTAAGTAAGCTTCTTGGTTCGTCGCCAGTAAACTCGTAACAATAAAATCAAATAAAATCAAACATTACTTGAGATTATTGGTCAAAAATGTTGAGGCAAAAACAATTGAAACGGTGCAGCACGAAGTTTTCATTGAATTCCATTATCAAGTTGTCCATTCAATATTGGATCATAAGAATGTGTCACAATTCTAAAAGTTTCGTAATATTCAAGAGTTAAGAGATACATTCTAACTTGACCTCTGTTTTGGACTTCACGATCTCGTCTTCTTTTTTTCTTAATTAACTGTTCGTTGTCGATGGAAACGTACATACGATTCCCCACAATGAATACGTCTCAATCTTTGACAAGTATGCCTGAAAAACTCGAGTAAGATTTCTCAGCAACCATCTCCCGGTTTTTCACGGCGTGACATGATAGTGGAAAGTTTCATTGTTGTAATAAAATTACCTAATTTAATTTTATCGATACAAATTTGCAATTGAACAAGTGCTTACGAAACATTCTACCATGATAAGAGTATAGTGGAAAAATACGATATCTTCAATGCAATGATTTTTTAACGAGATCTTAGTGATGAGTACTTGAAGATCGTTGATATATCTTAGACTACATGGTACTACTCATAATCCTACTTTGCACATTTGAATAATTCTTCATGCGTCGTATCATGAAGTCTATGACAATATACTTTAGGCAACGAAAATCGTGTGAAGTTCCAAGTGGATTGATTTTATGCACCGGATATAGTTGATCAAGCATAATGGAAAAAGAGATATTGAACTCCAAATTCCAATTCAGCTTTTGCCATCAATCTACTGAAATCCGGAATGTATGCTTTCAGATTGAACCGAATTTCCTCAACTCAATCTGTGAGCGATGCGTCGAATGACTTTGATCATGAATGATTTAAGATGGAAATTCTCACGGTTTTACTGAAATTATAGCGGTTGGCATTTCGTCCCACAGTGCACAGACAATGATATTTCCTGACGAAATATCATAAGCAATGGGCAACGCATCTGCTCATAGAATAGTTTGAATGGAAATCGCGAGTTGATGATCTTTCTCTCGAAGGGTGAAATCGACCCCGTTCTATAGATATATCTATAAAAAACCTCGAGCAATTGGTGTCCGGTCGGTATATCATCCAGGAAAATCCGCCAACCGCGTGAGAGTCAGTAAAGTCATTTCTTGGAATGACCCTCATTCCAAACCTTTTCATCAAACTTCTTTGATGCGTCTTTAAATGTAAAATAGATCTCGAGAGTTAACATATTGAGTAAGAGAAATTCAATTTAATCTGTGACACAACCAGACCAAATGCTGGATTTTAAAAAGATATGGTAGAATTCCTACTCGATCATTTTACTTCAAGTTTCCAGAGTAAGGTCGATACTTATAATTGAGAAGCACTTGCAGAAATCTTCGATTGATCTTGGAAAATTCTGTATTTGAGATGGGCATTACCCAGTGCCAAGATCTGCCGTCCTGGCGAAGAAATACCGTAAGTCAATTTTGGTCGAACTGAGATATTGAAGGAAGCGCGTTTCTCATTGCACGCGATTCTCATAAAAACATGAAATGTTTCTAATTTTTTTCTCGGACATGAAGATTGATAAAGATTTCTAACAAAAACCATCTTATGGAGCTTTTTGAGTTCTATATGACAGTATTTTTTTCTCAGTTTCGCCAAAAATCGACTTACAGTATTTCTTCGCAAGGACGGCAGAGATGTGAACGAATCGTTCATTTTGAGTCTATTAGCCACGCATGTCGAAAATTTATTTCTATTTTCCCCAGATGTAACTTTGATTTTGGTTGAAATTTGAGTTGATGGATTTTAATCATTGTCTAATCTGATCTCGTCAACTCATCGTTTGTTCTTAATCGAGACTGCATCCGAGAAAAACGGGAATGATTTGAGTATCTGATTATATAGGTTGAGTATGGCTGTTTATGTTCGTTGTGACTTTATTCTCATTTCTCTTTCACACTATTTCGATTCCGGTCAAACGAAGAGTTGCCGAAACCAATTTAAGCAACGACAAACATTTGTCAACTTGTATTTTGACTCACGATCAAACCAAAAAAGAGTCCAAGACAAAATTGGAAAAACTTCTTCGACGGCAGGCGGCTCTTGCATAACCTTATGGAAACGTCCATACAGTGACCGGCGAAATAAATTGGTCGCTAAAATATATTAGTGCGGTATTCACGTGATAGTGATGGCGCAATCAATCTATTGGTAAAATAAGTAAGAAAAATTCACGAAAAATGATCCAGTATTTTTGCCTTTCAGACTAGGAAACCACGGTAGAGTATGCCTCTCTTAAGCAACTCTGATGAAGTATGCATACCTCAGCAGAATGGATTTTTTTGAAAAAAAAAATGCCTAAGTTATAGCGATATGTGTGCGATGATGCGCATATAATTAATTCGGTCATTTAAAATGTATTCGTAAGTATTGAAGGCGATTCGCCAACGCCTCGGGCTTTGTATTACTTATCCCAATAACCTCTTCGTCATGCAGAATTTAAAGCAAAATTCTGCAATGGTTAATCCGTGAATTTGAATAAAATATCATATTTACATTTGCAAATGTTCACGAAAAAGCTCACTAGGCGGCATTACGACGATTCAATAACGCTCATCACTCGCACTTCCCTTTGCCATCTGTGAGTTGGCCCTTTCTTGTCCCGAAAATTATCATCAATAGATGATAATTTTCGAGTAGTCGGAATCATATTCTTTGATCCTGAGCGGATCCATCGCTCATAACGCATACATGTGAGCTTATTCAACTATGTGAGTGAAATTGTCGCGTGGCTGCTATCAATATAAATCGTCCTATACACTTACAATCAGTCCAAATCTGCGTGTCTCTCGATCGTTTATAGATATCCAGAGTCACACTGGTATCGTGCTGATACACCAGACCGCGTTTGAAATGGCTCACGCACACACTATGAAAAAAGTCACATAGGTGAGTAGCCTGGTACGATACTGGCCTTTTTAATACCCCCCAATCACCCACATAAATATTTATGGTGATTCAGATAGCAATTTCTATTCTCAACCCCCTCAATTCAGCCCCAAAGTGATTTAAGTAGGTGAATGGATGCGTAGGAGAGCTTCTGCACCCACTGAATTCAACTGGGTGAAGTATTGAGACATTCAACTTAGTGAATTTCGTACGAGGCTTTCACAGCTCAAAAAAACTACGTAGCTGGCCTTGTGAATGTTTCTTAGACAAGCGGCGCGCAGGCCATCGTTACAGCTGAAAAAAGTTTCGCACCTACGATATAGGGTTATCACAGCTTGTCGAGAGCACAATTATCAATAAAAGAGCATGCATTAATCGGTCCAAGGCCGTACCGAAATTTGACATGAGATATTTGGCGCTCAGCCGCAATATCAGCCGACGATCCTCAGCGATTCGCGCAGTGCGCAAAGTGCCTCACACTTTGCCGTCCGCCGCTGGGAATCGCTCGGATATGAATGTCAGATCCCAGTACTCGGCGTTGAATCATAAGCCGTCGCTTCTGACATCTGCCAGCGTCTCAACGTCGCCGCTGCCCGCATCTTCCACTCTATCCACCTCTTCGGAACCGCTTGCTCCAGCAGCGGCAGCAGCTTCCGTCTCGTCGAGCTCGTCCAGGAGCAGAGGAACAGCCTGCTGGTGCTGGTACTGGTGCAGGTGGTTATTGTGGTGATGCAGAGCGCCCCCAAATAGCACCGCGGCCAGTCCGGACGGTCCACCGCTAGATGGCGTCGTGGGCGCCGAGCGCGAGAGCCACGACCTAGCCGTTCTCAGGGGCCCCGGGCCCGAGTTCGACATTCCCGAGGAGGAGGAAGAAGGGCCCGCCGTCGACGACGACGAGCAGCCGGGGTAGCCCCGGGACACGCTGACGTAGGTCTTGCCCCGGACGCGCTTGGTGCGCTCCTGGCGCCGGGCGGCGGAAGTGAGGTTAGGCTGGGCGTGGACCGGGTGACACTCGGACGTGGGACTGAGCGAGCGCTGCTGCTGGGCCCAGAGGGAGAAGAGGGTCTGAGGCCGAGAGGACGACGAGGACGACGAGGGCTGGTGGTGCTGGTGGTGCTGGCCGTGGTAGTGGTTGTTGCGCGACCTGCTCGTTGTGCCTGGCAGCATCCGGTGCAGAAGCTCGCGCAACTGCAAGCACAAGATCGTTACGTTACGGCGGATTCTTTTTTTAAAAGCGCGGGGATCGTTCGGTACTCTACAATATGAATTACTGGCGAGCAGAGGTTTCCGTCTACGGGGATTCAA
>JAPYYZ010003572.1:0-11466 GCA_030522705.1 Eretmocerus eremicus
GCCCAAGGGCCTGCTCGAAGATGGATCCTTGGGGTCTCCGCCCTCGCCTTTGGGGATAAGCACAAGCTTCTGGCGCTTCCACGGTTTCGGGAACAGTCCGGCACACAGACACTTGCGGAGGAATCTATCTATCTATCTCTCTCTATCTCTCTCTCGGCGGGTTCGCATTGCTGCGGAGGGCTGCGGTCGTATGCTTTGCTGCAATCAATGACGTTCTTATCGTTAATTTCTCGCTCACCTGGAGGCACTGCACGCAAGTCACTACTGCTCCTGTTGTCTTGGAGTACTTGGCGTGGACAAGTGATTGACAAGAGGTGAACTCCTTGCTGCGTGAGTGTAATGATTTGTTACAGATGGAGCAGCTGTTGTCGCTCATCATGCAGTGATTAGCAGCGGTAGGATGTCACAGCGTAGCACAAGACCTCCCGAGCATGCGCGATGATCTCTATCTCGGCACCAAGCACTGTCGACTAGCTGATGATGTCGAGATCGCAAAATTTGGAATATTTCTCCCAGGCTCGCGCAGGAGACATGTGGTGATGCTCCAATGATTCGAGCCTGCGGGTGGAAATCCAATCTGCAAGAAGTGCCGTTCCGCACGACGTTTTATGGATGAGTAGTGCATTCAAACACGGAGCGATATTGCATGCATGTTAAAGTACTCACCACCACCTAAAGAGGGAGACTGATTGATGGATTGATCATTTATTCGCACAGGGATCGATTCATCCCGAAGGGTAGCTTGCAAATACATAGAACGAATTTATATATTCACATATAAACTCAATATGAGCGAGGTGAGTAATCATAAATTTGTACATCGATTGGAATAAGATGATGGATGGATAATGTGGAATAATATATCTGTGGAACTCATGGAAGGAACATCTGGATGTTTTACATGTAGGGAGCACAGGGCATGATCTAATTCAATGAGGCTCATAAAGCACGATAATTGATGTTATCCGGCCTCAAGTCTGAAGAGGTCTCTCGATAAGCAAAGTTTGAATGAATTGCTAGTGACTGTACTGTTCAACAGTAATCTCAAATCTATGGGGAGGCTGTTCCAGGAATTCGATGCAGTTATTCGGAATGAGTTCCCAAACATTGTTGTACGGGAGTGGGGTATAGAAAGGTTTCCGGTCTTGAGTCGCCCTGATCTATAGAGGCTTGTATTGCAAATTTGCGTGGAGTGTGCAGCAAAGGACGACGGTTTCGCTGTTCTCAAGATTTCGAATATTCAACTACCCAAGAAATATTCTCTTTGAGTCCTAACTGAGAGCCATCCTGATCGTTTCCGATAAGGGGTCACATGGTCACGCCACGGAATGTTATAAATAAATCGGATACATGTGTTTTGAGCTCCTTGGAGTCGAATGTTCAACTCCTCGGGAGAAGCATGATAAACCAGGCAGGCATCGTCAGAGAGATGTAGAATCAACGTTCGAACGAGTGTTCTCCTGAGCGTGGATGATAGTGAATGACGATGAGCACGGAGTTAGCGCAAAGCTCCGAATACTTGCTGGCAGATGTGTGAGACCTGTTAATTCCAACTCAGATCTTCACGGATCCACACTTCCAAGTTTTTTGTTTCTGTCACGGAGTCCACAGGAGTGCTATCAATGATTATACGTGGGAGATGATTGACGTCTAGCAGCCGCAGATTTTTCCTAGCGCGAAGTATCATGACTTTTGTCTTGTTGAGGTTGAAGCTAGGACTGTTGGCCATGGCCCGATTATTCAGAGAGTTAGCATCCTATTCAAATTTTTCCAAGGCACCAAGAAGTTCGTTATGATGGCAGCTCCTGTAGGTCGGAGTATCGTCTGCATAAATCATGTAACGTGAGTACCGCAGTACGCGAGGCAAGTCATGGATGGAGATTGAGAACAGTAGAGGTCGAAGAACTGAGCCTTGGAGTACACCACACAAAGTTCTTAGCCAATCTGACACTGAACCTCCCTTATCGATGACTGCCTGGCATCTATCCGCTAGGTATGACAGAAACCATCAAATGGTGTGGTCGCCAACGTGAAAAGCTCGCAGTTTTTGAATGAGATAGTGATGAGGTATTCTATCAAATGCCTCAGAGGAATCAAATGAAACGGGAATAGTATACTGAGAAGTGTCCATAGCTTTCTTTATGTCGTCCAGCAAACATAGCAGAGCCGTCTGGGTACTATGTGCCTGTCGAAAGCCAGTTTGGCGAGGGTTCAGCAGTATGTGCTTTTCAAGATGTGAAGTCAGCTGGTTGGCAACAATCCTCTCTAGCAATTTTGAGCGTTCAGAAAGACTTGCTATTGGCCTAAGGTCCGTAACTTCAGCCACCTCTGATGTTTTGGGGATAGGCGTTACTAGGGTACGCGTCCAAAGCGACGGGTAGGATGTTTGTGTGATAGAAGAGATACATATGTCAACGAGGGATTTGAGGATGGGGGGACAAGATCCCATCAAATTCTTCACGGTGAACCCAATAATACCAGAAGTTTTAGATTCAACAAGGAGCATATTGCGAAAGATTTCATCGGAGATTGTTTCTTTGATAGAGAATGGGAGTATGTTTGGATGAGTCGAAGTATCAGATGAGTTATATGAAAGACTATGTGCATGCAGGGTTGAGATGGATGCAAAACGTTTGTTGATGTCGCTGTGCGAGAATTTGTTGAATGACGATGGAAGACGCAATTGAACTATGCCGAAGCTGTCGAGAGAATTCCATAACTTCTTCATGTCTTCTGCTGCATTAATTTGACTGGAATAGTAGTTACTTTTCGAGGTACGCAACAATCTCTCCGTCTTTGCTCGTCAGGTACGGTATTCGTCCATGAGTTGCACAGAACCAGATTTTTTTGCTTTATCAAAAACTTTGTCGCGCTTTTCTATTTGATCTCTGATATCTTGATTCATCCAAGGTTTTTGCTCGTCGGAAATCGTGATTGTTCGTGAGGGTGCAGATTGATCAAGCGCATCAGCAACAAGCTCATTGAAGGAGGCAACTTTTCCGTCAAGATCAGCATCATATGGGAAATCACTTGAACGAGTATTTAGATCACAATGATAGTTCATCTAATTGAAATTTCTGAAATGACGCTTTCTTATTGTACGTTCTGATTTGGTCGGACGATAAAATTTTATGCTCAGATCTATTCTGTCATGCGCCACAGTAAATAGTGAGATTGATTGAGAATAAGATTTGACTATGAAAAGTGAATTTACAATAGAAAGATCTAGCCATGTGTGCGTTACTTCTCATCGTGCATTCAGAATATGATGGGTGGGCTCACATGATACCAATTCCAGTGCAAGGCTTTGCATAGTAATCGACTCGGGATTTACGGTTCTCAAATTGCAATTAAAATCACCTGCGATGAAGAGAGAAAAAGAGAGCCATCGGACGTTAGACACTCTCCCTCACGCCGCCCCCCCCCCTCTCCGCGGACGGCTCAATCCCCGCCGGCCGGTTTGCGCCAATCCAGACTTGCGTTGACCGCCCTCGCGAGCAGGAGTGATGTTTGAAGCACCTCGAGACCGCGCTCCACGACCTTCCGCGTCGCACTACCTCCTGCACCGGCTCGGCGAGGACGATCCCACGTGCCATCCCTGCCACCGTCGACGTGCCCGTAATTTCTGTGCGGCCTAGCCGTCGACGTCCGAGCAGCCGATAATCACTTTTTGCGCCGACCCATTGCCGTCAATTCGTTTATTATGTGCCGGTCGGAGTGGAGGGTTATTGAGGTGCAGCAAATGATAAAGACGAGCTGTGACAAAAGAAAGGTTTATTCAAGAAACCACCCTTCACTCAATCACGCCATGATACACCCTCCGTTATATGAGATGCTCGTAAGAGTATCAGCACGTCTACACTGTACGAGAGTCGCGTCAGCAGTGAGCCCCGCGAGCGGAGCGAGCAGGCGCGAGGCAAGATGGCGGAGTGGGGAGATTCGCTATAGATATTCCAACACTCCCTCCCGAAGCTTCACACTTCGACCATGATTACACCCATTAATTCACTATTCACACTGTCAAATATGCATTCTGTGACTCATCCACAGAGTAGGTGTCCATCTATGCCACCGGGATCCGCTTACAGAAGATCAAAATACTCGAAATTCACAAATAATCAACTGAATTCAGTATCAAATTCATGAAATCAATATTCAACACTATATCAAGAGTCGCTGTTGGACATAATAACTGGATATTTCATTAGATCAGAGATGAATTTCTTGAAATTTTGTCGAAGAGTCGAGATCATGAATTCATATTCTTGTGAGAGCTGGCGGCTGATTTTCAAGAAAAATGTGACGAGCCGAATGTATTGGTCTTGCCTATAACAGAAGAAGAGTATATGAGTACGTCGAATATTATTCATTCATCACTCATACTTATCACCCATTTTCTTGTTCAAAAGTCCGTTCATTGTAGACTCTGAGAGAGGATGGCTTTGCAGTCATTTATGGATCTCCATTGGGATAAGATCCATTGTTGGATTAGAAAATCCACCATTTCTATTGCCTTGAACAATTTTGCTTAACGTTGGTGATTTCAATTTGATCATGAACCATTTTCACCCATCATTTCATCACTTATTGTGCAGCAACGACCCTAAGCTTCTGGTCATGAAGAATTCATTCCTAACCCATGCAGTATATTCATTTCAACAGCTAAGCTGAACGAAGAGAATGCAATCAATAATCTGCTCATTGGGCGTAATTTTCTTTCTAAGGTGAACTTTCGAGATCGTTACTTCACCCTTATCATCAAAATTTCAGTATATTCTTTTAATTTCACAGTGTCTCCGTACCTTAACAGTAAACATTCAACCCTCAGTCTCGAGATTGATAAGATACGTTAGAATCTTCACCGATTCTCTATGTACATATGAAAGTTGAGAATACCAAACCTTCTGAGAATCTCCGGAGAGATCACGAGTTTGCTTACTATATACCTCAGTGTGTATTCTTTCATCCACCGTTTAATTGAAAGTTCAGTCCATTCAGTTCTCGTGGCGTGGTCCATCTTTAATAGCGCACGGGCGTTTCAGCGATCTGGATCACTCCAAGATCTTTTCATTGTCTTTCAGTAATCTGTACTTCCAACTTTCAGATTTATTTTCAATCAATCAGGAATTTCCAACACACCTTTCAGATTTTTAATCAGCTTGAGTCGATAAATTTCACAAGAAAACTTGGTATTGATATATTATCTACCTTATCAGTTAATCGCGAGGTCATATTGACATCTTGATTTTCAGTGAGAATAACCACGAGCTCATATTCACAATGAGGTAAGTCTTACGTGCTACGCACGTTATCGTAAAATATCCACCTTTCATATCTAGATTTTATTCTTTTTCTCAACATGGATTCTTTTCTGTCAACACCCATCTCAACCGAAATTCCATGAATGGCCCCTGCAGTTTCTCAAATTCAACTGTTTGCCAATTATTCCTGCTCACACTATTACAACTGATCAATTTACGAGTATACTCGTCGTTCTACGGTTACATTTTTTTCCTTTTTCAATTCTGAGTGTCGCAGTTCTAAGAACGGAGTCAGATCCTCATTAGCTATACACACCAATAAAACGTAGAGAATTTCATCTTTGCTATTCCAACACCCTCATATGTCAATAGCAATTTGAATGACCACTTGAAATTCAGCAATTATCTTTGCACCCTTCACAGTGCTATCCAGTCTCGATCTGTAATACAAAAATCGTTTCACACTTAATATACTTGTGCCCTTTTCCGCATCCACACCATGGCTCAATTTGGTTAGGCCTAGGGAATCAACTCTCACTCCGATTTCGAGGTCTCCGCCATATTTCTCTAGGAGCATCCTTTCATGAATTTCAGAGTAATCCTGCGATTTCCATTTCATGTCTTAGCCTTAATTCTTTGATCGAACTCCTCGTTCGATCTGATTTTGCGAACCACCTCTCCTTTGAATATAACGTCTCAATTCTATATGATTGATTCTTCTGAGTTTCAGAAATTCGCTCTCTATTTTCAGTCCAACATTCGAATATCAGTCAACAACACCTATATGATCTTCAATCAAAATTCAAATACAAGTGATTCTAGGGCTTCTAATAAGCCAATCAATAAATCCATCTCAATTTTCCATCACACCGTAAATCGGTTTTCGAGTTCCTCACCTGGTTAACTTATCACATTCATTGGAGGACGAATAACTCAGTTTCTCAATTTCAAAGCAAGTATGGACGGCTGCGCTTGATGTCAAGCTCCACGAAGTTTGTCATAATTTCGTGTTTAAATCGATAACATCTACCCTTTTTTTATCGTAGAATCATAGACATTCCACGCACAAATTCTAGAAAATATCAAAATATTTCAATGATGATGCTTATTGAATCAAATTTTGTAATTCCTTCGTAAATCCACCCTCACTAAATTTTTCAAACGCGCCTTTCTCGTCTCACCTCAAGTTCCATCACCCATCTTATGAGGATTGCATTATTTCGACTTCTCCGTTCCTCAATTGATCCAAATGGTGGTCGCCAAAAATAGGTATAATTACATTCCTTCAATCATTCTCGTGCATGGACTACACTGAATAATTTTGTTGTTTCTCAACACTTGGGTAGAATCAACTCAGAGAAACGAAAATGTTCTCAACTAGGCTCTAAGAAACTCCACACCAAATTGTACTGATAAGATGATTTCAATTCATGAGGTCATGTAAAACAATGGCACTCGGCAGTGATTTTCACTTAGGAAGCATGTCTAATCCAATTACAAGAGGAATATATCGGAGTCAGGATCCCACTTCACTTTAGGTTTATTCGATTCTGGAGATCAGACCGGTCTGACTAACCTGACCGCCCTGATCTGGTCTGACCGAACGAGCGTTCGGTGACTGGGTGGAAGTTGTGTTTAGAAAGTATCAGTGAAAATTCTCAAGAAATTCTCATGGGTAGATCTGATTTTTCTCCACCCGAATCTGCTGTTTGTTTATTTTGCTCTACCTTTATTTATTTATGAAAGATTGTTGAACATTGGGTTATTTAGGGGAGCGATATCTCGGCACAGGATTCTCCTCCCGCATTCGAAGGTATTCCAAATAATTGCTCCAGCTCTAAACTAATTTGCTTCACCGCTGGAATTGATCAAGCCTCAATTTTTTATTAGTTATTGATCAAAAACTTGTTCATCCCTTTTGGAGCTACCTTTGGGATGACTAAGGATGCGCATGCGCAGTGAGCGCATCATGAATAGATCCAGAAGAGATGAACAAGTTTTTGATCAATAACTAATAAACAATTGAGGTTTGATCGATTCTAGCGGTGGAGCAAATTAGTCCAGAGCTGGAGCAATTATTTGAGATACCTCCGAACGCGGGAGGAAAATCCTGTGCCGAAATATCACTCCCCTAAGTATCCCAATGCTCAACAATTTTTTATAAATAAACAAAGGTGGAGCAAAATAAATAAACAGCGGATTCGGGTGGGGAAGAATTAGATCCACCCATGAGAATTTTTTTGGGAATTTTTACTGATACTTTCTAAACACAACTTCCACCCAGTCGTTCGGTGAGACTGAGTCAGACCAGATCACGCTAGCCACCCCCTTCTCCATTCGCTCAACTGCTATTTTCTGAGTAAAATCATAAGAATGAGCACAATCTCATGTCACTTGGCAGCTATTGTATCATTTCGAGCATGAAAATTAGCCCTCTGAAATGGTTTTGTTGAGAAAATTGCAGTTGAGAGAATGGAGGGAGAGGGGGCTAGCGTGATCTGGTCTGACCAAGTCTCACCGAACGCTCGGTCGGTCAGACCAGATCAGAGCGGTCAGGTTGGTCAGACCGGTCTGATCTCCAAAATCGAATAAACCTTTTGTTCCACCTCCTTTGGATATCCGGATTCAAAATTCCAATCATGGGAAGTCAATGTGGGCAACGCACCTGTATTAGTAACGAGACAGCAACGCACCCCTTGTATTAACTTGGCTCTATTTCCCAGCATCCGTACTGCACTTTTACCCGCTAATTTTCGATATACCTCGAGTATCAAATAATTGGGAGTGACTATTGGTTGATCTAAATGATCAATCTTACTCTCAAAGGTCAACAACAAGTACATTCTCACATTGTTCGAACGTTCCTATTTGGGGTCTAGATCGTTCATTCGATCTACCGTTTGATTTCACAGCTGATTCTGCAAGGCTCCAGTAAGACAACAATTTTCGCTTAGTCATTCCATTCAATCAAAATAAGCTTGACCAATTTTTTTTAAGAGTCACTCCATTTTAGATGTTGAACACCAAATTCACAACACACCTCTGGTTTCAACCTCTGCTTCCGTTCACACCTTTCAGATTTCAATTGTGTCATTTTCGAATATTCTTCAGTTAAAAGAGATCCACACTCTTGTTGATTTCAATCTCTGGGAATATCCGAATTTAATCATCCTAAGATATCTAATTTCAGCTTGATTCGGGTAAAATTCATTTCAGATCAATTTCCTAGCAGATCATGAGAATGAATATAATAGTTGCTCGAGTATCACGGACCGCACCGCAAGTCTCGTTGAACAAGAGCAAATAAACTTTAATATTCAAAGAGAAGGATTTTAATGCATTGCATGCTCATCAAGCCCTTGGATCCAACCTTCTATTCTTTCGGGAGAATATTGTCACGCCTTGAGCGTAAATGTTTCCATTCAATGCCAACATAATCCAATCTCACATGTTCACACCCTGGACATCCACTC
Organism: Eretmocerus eremicus; assembly: GCA_030522705.1. Taxonomy (NCBI): domain Eukaryota; kingdom Metazoa; phylum Arthropoda; class Insecta; order Hymenoptera; family Aphelinidae; genus Eretmocerus; species Eretmocerus eremicus. The sequence continues at coordinate 8,735 of JAPYYZ010003572.1, forward strand.
CCTCCATTCTCGAAATCTATCAGCCCTCCCGAGAGAGTGTTTCTGATAGTCTTCAGGTTAATATAATAAAATTCATTGCACGACATACTTGAATCGGACCTCGTTCCAAGATTCTGTCGGCAGTCTATACATTGAAGAATATGAGCCACACATTATGAATTCAAATGAATTCAATTTCGAATTTGAACGTTGCACTCTGTCTTGCTAATCACAAGATAAACTCAACTTCCGTCGAATCTTCTCACCCATGGGTTTGTTTGGTCTACCGAGCTTATGTTCTTGTCTGCCTGGTTTTACTGAGTCCTTTAGACACCATATAAATCTGAGGAGTTTCAGAGAGAATCTCACTCGTGTACTGAAATTACTGAAAATACTTCTCCTCTTTCAAATATGCTGAATTCCAGCGATTGCTCTTCCTCGCTTTCAATTGTACTACACCCATGGTTTTCATTTTTATACAATCATTTTCTTCACTGAATGATCATCACACCATCGGAGATAGAGTTTATTCTAGAACCTTTTTGAGATTTCGCGTTCTACTCATCGAACGACTATGTTGCATGAGTGATATGATAGTTAGTTCTAAATAACACCCTGTTCTTCATATGAATTTTGGATACAATTTATTTTCCAGTCCAGCGCCATTCAAGCAATCTTCACGGATTGTCAACGAAATTCCACTCGTAGGCGAATTCATTGAAGAATGACACGCAGAATTGCTACGAGCCGATGACACAATTTTCACCCTTTGCTTACACCATATTCGCGAATGCTCTGAATCGCTCGTGTTTTAGGAACGATAACATTTTGTATCGAATCGCTTCGTCATCTGTTTCAAGGAAGTGTCGTGTTAGGAATCACCCGTCATCACAATTGAAATTTCCCAATTGGCTGATCAGATGAACAAGAAGATGCATCATTCACAGAGCTTGGCTCAGTAGTTTTCTCTTTGAGACATTTGAGCTCGTCATTCAAATGGACACCCTTCTACAATTCTCTATCAATTCTTCATCTGCCTTCCTATTCCTTTATCGTTCATTGTGAACAATTTGTCGAAATTTCTTAGCGCACAGTCAAGCTATCTATCTTAAGTCAGAATTTTCGAGGTAAAGCCTTCGAATCATAATTAGGACAAACTGCGAGTGCTTGGACATATCTCGTTCAATTATTTGGACCTCTAGAGGATCCATGAGGGCTTGACACTTTTCCGGTCTACTTGGGAATCCCATCGTTATTTATATATTCACACCTTATGATAAGATAAGAGCTTAGCGTCTCATAGAGATGACGTTGCTCACAGTGAGTTCGTGTTACATGGTTTCCCATTCAGATGATACAGACTTCGAACAGCTCTCACGACCTCCATGTCACACTGATTCTCTCGAATCTAAACTTCTGTTTTCCGTAGATCGATTGATGATCGAATAGCAGTGTGAACATCAAGTTGCAAACCACATATTGCACACTCAAGTTTCAACCTTCACCCACTGATACATCTCACCCTTACAGATTTCACCCTTTCAATGAACAGGCATCACTTAGGAAGTGGCCATTTAAAGAATTGAACTCGTATCAAGCTTTTACAGAAGCAGATTCCAAGTTCTGCACTTCATGGCTTCCCATAATATAGCCATTCGATTGAAGTATATTGTAATCACAGCAAATCGTTTCACCAGCCTGTCAAATTGATTCAAAGCTCAAGTCTCACTGGCCGCACCACGAGCTACGCTCGACCAGAGCAGGTAAAGTCAGTTCGATCTGCACCGCGAGACCTCCCTGAAATTACCAAACCGAGCTATAACCTCTCGAACGCACCGCAATTCAGGTGTCATAGCACGGGGAATCTTGAGTCTGAATGCTACGGTTCATTTGAGAATCAGGATTTCGGATCCATGAATTCAGTCGCATCTAGGATTGAAAATTGGGAGATATTCAATCGGAAAGATATAGGTTTCTCGCAAATCTTGCACCCACTCCACCTTTTTATTTTATTTCTGCCTCCGTCACCCATACACACCGTCAATAGTGCACCCTGACAACCGTTCACACCTTTGTCTATTTACAATGGCACCCATACGCCCCATCATCCAAGCACACCACCACCCGTAGTTGACGTCAACTTCACCCGCTCAACCGCAATCGTAAATTACGGATTCTTCAAATTCACCGTGCAGTTAGCATTTCTTGTGACCTTTGAGGTTCACTTTCTCATTTATATCAATTTTGAAAGCGACTTGAATTCAATTGTAATTTTGCGTCAGTCAAGATTAGATTTCTCAAATCCATTTTGTAGCAAAAAAAGAAAACTTCGATTCAATGAATTCTTACCATTATTGGTGAGATTACAATGATGTATCAATTCAATTCGAGATATCATGGACACTCTTCCATCTGTAATTCACTGCGACATCGCGCATTCAACGGTAGTCTCTATTACCGGCTCGCTATAATCATCGAGCTCAAATCACCGCGATTGAACAAATTCCGCCTAGGAATCTCTGAGATCTCAATTCACACCCATACCTGCAGGTTAGAAATATTTCCATTGGCACACCTTCACCCATACCCCACTGAGAATTGTCGGCCGGCCCGCCGGCCGGACGGCCAGCCGTTTGGTCGAAAGCGCCGGCCGACCTGCCGGGCGGCAGGCCGGCCGGCCATAGTGAAATTCATTTGTAATCAAGGATCGCCCTACCGCTGAATAGATCATCATCATCATCATCATCATCATC
>JAPYYZ010003573.1:0-11467 GCA_030522705.1 Eretmocerus eremicus
AGGTCGTTTGACAAGTCGGCAAGCCGATAGGTCGGTAGGTCATCTGGCAGGGCTCGTTGCAACCAGTCAGGAAGTGATCAAGTAAGTTTCACTCTTAAAATACCCTGTGACTTGGTCGTGGGCAATTCCAGAACTTTGGATAGGAAACCGCATTAGCATTACGATAGGACAAAAGTCTGAAGCCACTGGTGTTGCTGCAATCGTTTTTAAAGCAATCAACAAGGAGAGGGGGAGGGGGGGGGGCTAGGATTTCAGTGTGAATAGTGAGGTGAACAGGGTCACTCGTCTCGGAAACACCTTGATTTTTGTAAAAATACGCACTACAATACAGGCACGATATACATTTTTGTAGATTTTGCTCGAAACACAAGATTTCATTTTGATCGACGAGGCCTGTAAAACGAATAACTGGAAAGTTCAATCCGTTTGAAATTGAATTATACATATAGGCAAAGCTCACAGAATCTATTCGCAATTGCAGATCTATCCTACTATCTAATTCATGTATTCCTATGGATAATAAAGGCTGATCTCGATCCGACTATGTGATGCAAAACTCTCGAGCAAAATACATATTAATAACTCCAAAACGCTATCAGTGATGAATTCCTGAACAGCCTCCAGCAGCCTCCTTCACAGCCCAAGATAAAATTTACGCGTTCTGGTTGTTTAATTTGATATTTTCTTTTTTATTGAATAATGTATATTTGTTGGTCAAAAATATAAAAAATCTTATATTATAGAACAAATATGTACAAATGCATAATTTTCAAGCAAGTGATCTTTGCAGAAGAACTGCAACGAGAAGGAAGTAAAACAGTTAGATTACTGTTGTCCTATGTTTAAGCTTGAACTCTTATCAAGAATAAAATCACATTGTTCTAATGGCTCTTTGAAAAAACATTTCAAACACTCATTTTCTGTTCCAATTGCTGCACCAATTATTTCAGCCATGGCATAATATTTGGAATTATTACCTTTTGCTGACTAAAACTGGTAAACAGGATACTTTGGAAGAAATCGTTGTCCAGCTCCAATGACATACTCGGAATCGCTCCGATCTCGAAGTGTCCTTGAGCCGCCAAACGTTGCCTCTGCATAAGACGGCGGAGCTGTGCCAGGGAGAAAAATCATTTTATCGTGGAAATTATTTAGATTTGAAGGGTGGAAATGAATAAATAAAGACATGATTGATATTCGCTCGTACCGATCAAAAATAAATGATCATCTCCATGGATTAACGGTTTCATGAAGCTCTAAAGCTTGCATTTGACTATGCTCCGCTGATTTATCTAGTGACAATATTGCATTGCACCAAAAAGTTTTACTGTCTTACGAGTAAAACATTTTGTTAAAACTGGAATAATGTCATTGGGAAGCAGGCAAAATTCTAATCAAATATCAAAATCGATACATTCAATTGGTATAAAACAATTTAGTACATCGAATGAAAAAAAGGCATCTCTATGCAAATTCTAAAAATTTGAAGGATTCAGACATTTTTTAAAAATATTTTAAAACTATCATCATCCTCACTATGCATGATTCTCAATTTATCTGGCAAAACAGTTTGGAAGAAAACATCGAGCTCAAATAAAATCTGAGATAATAACTACCATAAGCTGCGTTTACTTTTTCGTGACCCGAGTTCGAATCGTCTTTCAGATGCCTCTTGAAAAAACGCAGTCGGTAATTGTAGTCGAAAGCCACGAGTGAATTACCATGTACAGAGTTTTGCTTGTGGATTTTTCCGTAAAATCCTCATATAAGTCTAGCCGACGCAAAAAGCTCTATTGGCCTAATAAGAGTTGAGATCATCATTTTTTGATTCATCGAACTTATAAAACAACTTCAGGAGCCAAAAACAATTTGAGAACAACCGATGTGGAATTGGCGTAGTCGACCTCTCCTTCTACATGATGATATCGGATCGATCAGGGCGCGTGGTAGCGCTGCTAGACAAGAACTGGGCTTGAGCAGCTTATGAGCTAAGTACCATCGTTTGAATGTATTCATCATTTCTGTTTTATATTCATATCGCGGATCTAATACCGATTTCCTCTGGTCATTCCATAAATATCTCAAAATTCAGAGCGTAATCGTCAAAATCGTCAAAATTTTCACGTTATCAAATCAACAAGACTAATCAGACTGACTTGCAAAAAATTATGGCAGAGGGGAAGAAGAAGCTCTACTTTATCGACATTCATCGTAAATTGATTTAAAATAAAACAAAATAATATTTCGAAAGAGTAACTCCAAACTGCCCTCCGTATCGGTAAAATGAACCGATGTGGAAAATTTTGAAGAGATCTTTTAAAAGCTCTTGGAGTAATTTGAACTATAGTGCAAGTATATTGTAATTATATCTACAGTTCAAATTACTCCAATAAGTTTCAACGGATCGCTTCAAAATTTTACACAGCGGTTCATTTTACCGATACGCAGGGCAGCTTGGAGTTACTTCTTCGAAATATTGTTTTGTTTCATTTTAAATCAATTTATAATGAATGTTGGTAAGGTAGAGCTTTTACATGACCTCAAAAATAAAATTGGTACACGACAGTACACGTACGATTCCCATTTTCAAGAATCCGACGGAACTTGAGAAATATACCTAATTTCTAGAAATTGCGATTGGAAAATACAGCGAAGAATATAAAATCAAAGCAAATCTCGGTTTCAATGATCTTATATTCGCGAGAAAATGGTTTCTCTTCATATGTGCTGGTTTCTCTTCAAACTCACAAGATGGAAGATCTTTCAAGACTGCAGTTTAACGGAAAAAATTACCATTCATATAAGGATGTGAGGCTGGTTGAGTGTTGGTAACGGGTTCTTCTGGTGCTGAAGGATATGGAATAGATGGCTGTATCTCAGAGACTGGTAGCTGAGGCACTTGATATCTGGCTAGTGGTACAGTACCTATATATATTGTTGTGCTTTCCCTCAGATTTACATTAAACCTTAGAAAGAGATGGAAATTAGCTGCAATTGATAGAACCCATTCTAGGCTGGTGGCAAAAATTCTACTCACATTCCTTCTACACATGCTTCGACTTTGAGCTTATATTGAAAATCTATTATGCGACCACTCTGCAAATTTGATGGAGGTACTGGCGGTACATTTAAACTTTGCTCATAACAAGTTGTTTCATGACCCCCAACTGGTCCCTTGCTGACTTGAGTTATAGTCAGTTCTACAACTTTTTTCCCTGAACGAGGAGTTGTTACATTGTAAGTAATTACCTGTAAAAATGCACGAGTTCAATTATTCATGACATGACTAATTCTGGGATCGCAGACTGATAAGAAATGGTCGATCCTGCCATAACTATCAGATCCGATGTCCTGGGTCGGCGTTTATGAAAAATGGGCGTATACCCTCGGCGTAGCATTTTTCTTCAGTGTGTTCCATCGCAATAGTACATTTCGATTCAAGGGCGAAAAATAGATTTTACGCCCGGGTATCAAACTATATTTTTTGACAATCTGCGAGTGAAAGTTGCCAACCTGTGCGCAAAGCCAACTTCCACACACAGAATGTCGAAAAGTATACTGTACACTAATTTTGAGATCTAAAATCCTTCGTCCCTTTGGTAGAGCGAGCCTCTTGCATCCAAAATGTCTCTATCATGGCGCAAAAAACGTGTCCGGCCACGAAATGTCCCTATCATGGCACAAGTGTTTGTTCTATAGATCGAATACAACTCAACGGATGTGTCTGAAGATTTTTATCCTAACTCAATATGATTGTAGAAATGTATGTCACGCACGGGCAAATCGATTGATTATCTTTGACACCCGTGAAAATTTACTTCGTGCCGAAATGAGCGTATCGTGGCAAGCTTAACGCAAATTGAGTCTTAGGATTTCCTACCATAGACAATCGGGCCCTCCGCACTCAAAGTACACTTTTTCCATCACATATACCGTAAGAAAAAGTTTCCAAATGCTCTTGTTGATCTGCAGATCAAATAAATGCGCCACGATACGGACATGCTCGTCTGGACATGTTATTTGTGCCACGATAGTAACATATTGGGTACAAAAAGCTTGCTTGAGCAAAGAGCGAAGGGTTTTGGACTTTCAACTATTGTTGTATACTTTTCGATATAATACGTTGAAGAAAAATGCAACGCCGAGGGTGTATGCCCATTTTCCATGAACGCCGACCCCGGACACATCAAATTTGGCAATTATGGCAGAATCGACCAAATAAAAATGCACATTTTTCAGGAATGAAAAATTTACCTTCTGAAGAGAGAGTTTTACAGTATTCAATCGCTTGCCAGATTCATTCTCTATATCAACTTTGATGGGAATTGTCTGTCCAGGGACATATCCTCTTACTGGCAAACTCAAATTGATGGTTAAAGGAGGTGATCCACAACATAGGCAACAAAAATTCTTCCTTGCTTCCAAATGCACTGGCAGCTATTAATTTGGAGAGAAGATTCTTAAAAACAACTGACAAAATCCAGGTGGCAAGAGTCCGACTATGGTAACTTACAGATGCATTTTGATGCAGATTCAAATCAAAGTTTGCAAGAACTGTGAAAGCTACTTTAGTTTCCTGATCAAACCTCCATGGACGAACTATGATTGCCTTAGCTGTGTATCGGACACAACCAGAATCTGATTCAAAACTGCTTGGTAAATTGTGTGGCAGTGTATAGGTGAATGGATAGGTATGTATACCCGGTGGCAAAAAAATTTCAGCACCTGGAAAAATTTAGCATGTGAGTGTGCTGATACTGAAAAGATCCATCAAGTGATCATTCTGATTCTTACCAGAACCTGACCCTATTAAATAAAATGACGTTTGGAAGTACTCTTCATGGGCAGTCAATCTGTCAGTCTCAAGGTCATTAGTCCCACGCATACTCCGGTCTCTTTCAAACTGTTTGTCCTTCACACTATTGATATGGGTATCTGCCCCTCCTTTAATGATCAAATTTATACCTGTATAAAGAGAAAAATATCATGAAGAATCATCTGAGATTTCTAACAATAGAAATCGCTGAAATCTTGCATACTAGCAGCATTTCATGAGTTTAAAGAACACATCAAAATTTCAGGACGATTTTGAACCTCAATTTGGGATATTAATCCTCCAAGTTTTGAAAATTTACACGGGGAAGATAGGGATTTCAGTTCGCGCCTCAAATATCACAAAGAGTAGAACAATAAAAAAATTCGAAAAAAATTGTGCTCGTAGATCATATTATGAGAGGAGAATCTGTGTCAAATCGCGCGAAGATTATGGATCTAGTTTCGGAGATATCTCATTTTGCAATAATCATATCAATAAATGAACAGACCAAGAATTTGAAGATTACGGCGTTGAGATCATTTCTGTCAAGTTTCATCAAGAATGGTGGTTTCATTCAACAGATATTCAAGTTTTAAGATACTCTTTGGCGTTTGCCTGTTTTGAGAGCACTACACGATCCATAATAATCAAGAGCCATTGAGATAAACGAGAGGCGGGGCAAGGTTGGGCACTTTTCGTGTTTTTGCTATCGTATATGAGGGTGGAATTACACGCACGGGCACATTGTCCGTGCGTGCAATTCCGCACTCATACCTACGTACTCTGCGGGATTTTGAGATATAGCTCAAAAGAAGTTGTGAAAAAGATTTTCAAAACGACTCCAACTATTTCTTTCGTTTTTTGTTAGATTAAAATAATGATAACCAGCGGTGACATTAAACACGGATCTTCAAACAATATTATAAATAATGTACATTGTTGAAATTTTTTTTTCGTCACTAAACGAGTTATAAAGAAGGTAGAATGACACCAGAAAGCATATTTTTTGAGGGCCTATCGAAACGACGCGTTTTCATAACAGGATTTTCTTATTCCTCCGAAATCGGCCGATTGACTGTCCAACATTGCCCCACATCATACTTTTTTTGTAAAATTGTCACAACTTGGCTCCAATTAGATCAATTTTAACCCACAATAACTGAAAATCGTTTTTTTTTATATGTATGTTCTGGATGTTAGATATCGATTTAGATAATAATGCACAGTATTGGTAGCTCCATTGTACTTTTGCATCCACAAATAATTTCGGGATAGCAAAAAATGCCGGTCTCATGTTTGAGCCTACTATCTCAATTATATCCGACCAACTGGGGAAGACCAAATATACCTACATACGTCTGTGCCGGAAATGAATCAACAAGTACTAAAGAACGACAAAGTCAGATTGCGTGGAGAAGAGATATCGGTAGTGTCCAAAGTCGCCCCTTTTTCTCGCGAGGGCAGCAACAAGCCGGCAACAAAAGCTGATAGGAATTTTAGGGTGGAGTCGACCGTGGAGAGCCCAGAAAACGGGGCACTTTGTCTCTGCATTTATGCAAAATGTATTCTCGTAATAAGAAAACTTACCTCGTATCTTCTTTGGAGAGTCAATAACGAGGACGACCCGGCCGGTGACGGTCTGACCCGAGTTGTAAGCGGCATCCGGGTTGTCAAAGTCTATTCTGAACTCGTTCAGCCCCATTTTGAGAAGCCGATATCAGCAACTATTATTACAGACTGCTTCTCTCACAAAGTATTTGAATGAAACAGACAATGCTGTGCGTGTATCCAGTCTGATATTTTGAATGTTGGTGCGCCCTGGTAGATCAGCTGTACTGTTTTGTAGATAGGCAGTCGATGTTGGATGAGCAGAGGGTCCCTTCAGACAACTCACTGCGACGATTCGCACGCTTTGCGCCCACTATATACTTCCCTCGATACTTATTCACATGACGTCATGGGGCTTCCCTTCCCGCACAGCGACGAAACCCATATGTACTGCACTAATATTCATAGTCACTACTATACCAACACTGACTCGTCGCCAAAAAAAAATACTCGCGTGCTCCTGTAATAATGCAGCCAGACATGCCGCGATATGTGCCGGGTCCAATGCAGATGATGCTGCATACGGTCCATGATCAGTACTTCTCTCGTGTGTAATCACTGTAGAATTTATAGCATAATCTTCCTTACCTCCGCCAACACTTTTTTTCAAAACTCTAACTTGACGAGTATCGTGATAATCCAATAAAGATTCTTTCGGATAATGATACAGCACTCATCTCTTGACAATACTTTACCTATGGATTTCACGAGGACCGCAATATTTTAATGTTACTAAAACCTTAAAATTCAGCTTTTGAGAGTTACGAAAACACGGAAAATATGCCGAATATTATCTCGAGCAAAATCAGAAGAATCAATTCCGTAATAATAAAATGATCTCACCATATTTTGATTATTTCTCCAATTGAATCTCAACGCACGGCTTACTTACTATCTCTTCATTGCTCATATTCATTGCTCGTCATAAGATAATCAATTTGAAATAATAGCACTGATTGAATCAAAAGAACTCTAATTTTCCCATGAATTTCAGATTTCTACATCTCAAACAGTGTTGATTCTTCGAATTTTTAAAAGAAAAATCGAAGAACTTCGTAAATTCTGAAGATAGTCATCTGGTGCACGATTGTCCGAGCTCTGTTGTCGCTATCGACCTACATTTGAGAGTTAGTCGGGTCGTCAATGAAGAAAAATAAAAATCAAACGGTACGCCCCGGAACAGATAGCACGCATACAAACCTCAAGTCGTGCGCAGTTTTCTTGAATACTATGCCGATAATGCCAAAAGCTTTGACCATGAGAAAAACAAAAGAACTCAACTTATATTACCTAAATCGTCGAGGCATTTGAGGATGTGTACGATTTTGCAACGTACGCGGCGACGACAGGCTCCACGACATTCATGATAAATTCATTCAAAATAAAACTGTACAATATTCCAAAAATTTAGCTCCAGACGCGTATTGGTGAGGTGCATCACAGTATAAAATTTCAAAGTGATCCGTGATAAAATCTTCAAGTAATTTGACTAACGGAGAATTCTAGCCTTGAGTCTTAAAAGATCGCGATGGATCACTCCAAAATTTTTCGTGGAGATGTATTTCATCAATATACATAAACATCTGGAACTACATTTTCAAAATATTGTATAGCTTTATTTTGAATTTTTCATGAATGTCGGTAAAGTAGACCTATGACATGCCCTTAATTCACGGGTGAAAGGGAAACAAAAGTTAATAGCAAAAGCCGATATCAATCACAAATTTTGGTATTACTTATTCTATATTGATCACGGCAACAGAGGTCTAGGAAGTTATCTACGGGTTTTGTTAATTTTTTGAGGTATTTACTGAATCGCCGCTTGAATACTTTTTATGCTCAAAAACACTTCAGTACTGGTCCCATTACCTACTTGGAAGTATTTAGATTTCACCCTCAATTAAGTCACAGACCAAGAAACTAACAGGAGATGCAGCGCAAATTCAGCTGCAAAATAAGATTTACGGGTATCGTTGCTCGGTCGTTATCAATCCTCAACTGACCACGGGGTCTAGCAATAAATCTTTCGAAAGCATTCTGCCGAGAAAAAGTGTCCCATACTCAGAAAATTCGATCCTTAAACTGCCTGCAAGTGGTAAAATTTCGAAGAATTTCAGACTTTTCTCTTCTTCAACTTGACTTTCACGGTCATCTGTAAAAAGTAGAGACTCGCCCAATGGTTCGAAAATTTGGCTCGACAGCCTCACGGTTCGCTAACGAAGCGACAAAATGTATCGTTTCTGACTCTGATCAGATCAGATATAAGCTCGGAATCTTGAAACTACGAATCATAGTGTTGGCGCTTAGAGTCAAGCACTCGAGTTCTATTCGCAATTATTTGTAGTCTCAAAATCCTGAGTTCGTTTTGCATCTGTTCGGGATATGATTATCGAAGACGGCAACTTTTGTTCTCTGTTGAGTAAACTTTGAGGCTGTCGAGCCACTTTTTCAAAAAAGCCTGCGATTTTTTGCAAAATACCGTCGAAATTGTCTTTGTGGACGCGGTGGCTGACGCTCGAATTATTTACTCCGACGATGGACCGATATGCTCTTGAGGATAGCTATGTCAAATAAAATACTTCGAGTTATTTCTTATAAAAAATATCAATTATAATTCTATATTTCTTGGTCTCCATGGACGAAAAACAATGTGAGAATCGCTATTTCTCCATTCGAGATGCGCATGCACACATGCACATGAAGATCAAGGGCCTTCGTTAAACCGAGTTTTTTTTTTATCATTTGGTGAGGGCGGAATTGACGTAGAAACTTTTGTTTCGCTGATAGCCACTGAATTCATGTTTGAATCAAAGAATTCATTTTATTGTAAGAGAAACTCTTTTTCAATCACTTTTACCTATTTACATAACTATATTTTCATTGTTTATACGTACTCATGAACAATGCTGAATAAAAAATTAGATTATCATTTGCTTACTTTTTAAACTTCCTAGGCTCATTTGGATTCCTTCTCATCCAATATTTGATAGGGCCACCAGCTTTGATTCCCAGCATAGCCGCTCGCGAATTGACATCTCGCATGACGAAAGGCGAGAAACCAGCAATGTAATCTTCATTCAAGGGATCGTTGCGAGCTCGTCCGAGTTTTGTAGGTCTCTGATCGGGCGCAGGTTGATCTTCAAATAGTATTGGATTACAAGCATGCTTCCCTCCTTGAAAGGTTGGCAGAGAAAACTAGAAAAATGAGAATTATTTATTAAAGACCATAAACTTTTACAAATGAATTATCTTCACACTTGAGTCGTCTGATGGAATCTATATTATTGTAGAGAAGACAACGAAGCGAACTTGAGCTCTCTATTTATTCGAAAATATAGTGAGCAGGATATGAAAAGTTGTACCTTTTTACCCTTGGCGGTGAGTGGCTTGCGATAGTTGATATGGATTTTTTGTTTTCCTTCATCATCTAGCGAGACAGATACTTTTTTCAAAGTCTTATGACCGCAGTTCGGACAAAAGACTTTTGTGATTACCCCAGTTGTTTTGAAACAGCTATAACAGCGCAGAATAAAAGTTCTCATCTGTTTTATAACTTTTCCATCTAGTGAAGCGACATTCAACCCTATCTGCATCAAAACATTCTGCATGGCATAATCCATTGTGAGACAGGCAACGGCGGCTGGTTTTTCCTTTACTACATCTGAATTCATTTGTTTCTTCATAGTTGTGATGTTTCCTGTAAAATTTGATAATACTTGTTTATCCAAGAATGAGGTTTCCTAACAACTACTATCAATTTGATGTTTGAGGATCATTCGTACTTGGGGTGATCCAGCCATCATCGTCATCTTCTTCAAGACCATCATCATATTCTTCACTGTTTTCAATTTCTTGCTCCTCATCTGAATTATCTGACCCAGCATCAACCTCATTCGAGATATTCTTACCAATCAAATCAGATTTCGCTGGCCTAAGAATATCATCAATGTTAATATCATCACTGCAATCAAGTTTGAAATCCTCTGGATCACACTGAAGCTTTCCAAATTTCTTATTTAATTCATCCATTTTTGTTTCATCTTCTTCTTCCTCATCTTCTTCTTCGTCTTCATCTCCAGATGATGCTGTCTCGTAATCTGATCCAGAGTCATTTACTTTACTCAACTCATCCTCATGTTTCACTTTACACTCTTCATTTGAGGGGATTGAGCTTTCACTAAATTCTTTGAGATTCAATTGCACTTCTTTTTCATCAGTTTCACTACCTGATACTTCATCTCCCTTCTGTAAATTATTGATATATGAAGACATCTTTGACTCATTTGATATGCTTGTTTCCTCTCATAGAAATCACACTTGTAAGATGCCTACGTTATATCTATCAGTAGAAGTAACTTGCAGCTTCAAGATTCATATTACTACAAAATAAACTTACATTTCCTTCAGGCATATAAAACCCTGCCAAGTTTTTTATGGGTTCATCTGGCTTCTGCACACTACTATCCACTATTTCTTTCTTAATTTGAGGTTCTTTTCTCAGATGATCAGCACCAACATGTTCTTTTTCATAACGATAAGTTAGAGCAATCACTTTAATATCAGTAGATGACAGACTTGGATAGTCACCAGTCTGTTTTGAAAACTCAGTTACTGCGCAAATAAAAGTAGTTTCTTGGTTAGATAGACTGCTTTAAGCAATACAAGAGATTAGTGTATGAAATTACCAAATTTAATGTCTTCAGGATCGGCATCCTTGACTTCCAAGTCATATGGGAGTACAACTAGCCTTCGTAGTTGTCTTTTACTCGTGATCTCATTGACCACACCAGGTTCAGTTATAATTTTATTGCCAATCTCCTGAAATGTTACAATTTTCGTAGTTTTCATAAAATTTAGCATATTTTCAACAATAAACATGAAGAGGCTTAACCTACAAATTCGTCAGGTATTAAATAATTTTAAGAATTGAGAAAGAAAAGATTGAATATCTACCTGAAGTGCAGCATTTTTTATGAAAGCACTTGTATCGACAATTAGATACTCAACCTTCGAATCAACACCCATTTTTATTTATAATTCAAG